>MU249728.1:10000-25000 GCA_018977245.1 Lethenteron camtschaticum | reverse complement strand
CCAACCATCCCATCCAACCCATCCTATCCATCCCATCCCAACCATCCCAACCATCCCATCCCATCCCATCCATCCCATCCCAACCATCCCATCCATCCCAACCATCCCCGCCCGCCCGCCCGCTCGCAAGCGTGCAACATTATTTATGCTTTTATTTTGTGCTCGTTCTAATTTGTCGCTGTGTACATAAAGTTTTTGTAAACTTCAGGAAGGCCGGTATAGTTTTCCGTCGTGGGTTTATTTTTTTGTATCTCGCGTTAACCCTCTCTCTCTCTATCTCTCTCTATCTCTCGCCCCCCCCCCCNAGCTTCCGTTACTTGTGTGAGCGCACGCTGGGTGATAGATCAATCCCTCCGTTGCAGAATCATAGCATGATCCCACTCCCCTCCCTCCCCCTCCCGTTCCGAGTGAGCATTTATTTTGTTTGATTTTCCGCTCATTTTGTTTGTGGCGGGGATATGAAAACGTTTGCGTGCGCGCGTGCGACATAGCGGGCGAACGCTTCAGCTGATCATCTTTGGTTCTTTCGGTAAAGTCGTGTGGTTAGAAATAAAATCAAATAAAATCAAATTTAAATAAAATCACATTTTATTTCTAGCCGCGTGAATTTACCGGAAGAACCAAGGAGTGTGGATTTCTTACAGTCACGAACGAAAGCTTCAGTAGATCATCTTTGGTTCTCACGGTAAAGTCGCGTAGTTAGAAATGAAATCAAATAAAATAAAATTTAAATAAAATCACGTTTTATTTCTAGCCGCGTGACTTTACCGGAAGATCCAGGGAATGTGGATTTGCTGCCGTCACGAACGAAAGCTTCAGCGGATCATCTTTGCCGCGGGCTGACACCTCGGCCTCGGATTTAGATTTCGGATTTAGTTTTTTGGTTTGACCTTTACCCCTTAAGCCCCCCTCCAGCCCCCCCCCCCNTCACCGCGGAAAGATCTCAACGTCCGCAACACCGGCGGGTGCTTTNAACACCACCAACACCACCACAACACCAACCACACCACCACCAACACCACCACCACCAAACCACCACCACCAACACCACCACCAACACACCAACACCACCACCATNCAACACCACCACCAACACCACCAACACCACCAAACAATAACAACACCACCAACACCACCACCAACAACACCACCACCGCCACCACCAACACACACCACCACCAACACACCACCACCACCAACACCACCACCAACACCACCAACAACACCACCCACCGCCACCACCAAGACTGCCACCACCAACAACACCACCCCACCACCTCTACCACCCCTACCACCACCACCCCACGACCCCACCACCACTCATGGTGAACTGGACTCCCATGGTGAACTGGACTCCCATAGTCTGTCTGTATGTCTGTCTGTCTGTGTGTCTGTCTGTGTGTCTGTCTGTCTGTCTCTCAGCCTGTCTCTCAGCCTGTCTATCTGTATGTCTCTCTGTCTGTCTCTCTGGGTGGGGAGCGGTGGTGCAGCGGTTAGCGCTACGCTGCGCTACGAACCTGGCGACCAGGGTTCGATTCCCGCTCGCGGCCAACACCACAGTGACGATTATCTAAACCGGTCCGGGCCTCCCCTAGGTCGACTCAGCCTCAAATGAGTACCTGGTGCGGTGTGAAAACATCGCCGCTAGGGAGACAAAGGCGGCCGGGCGTGGTGTTGGCCACCCACCCCTCGTGTGCCGTTCCGGCCTTCATAGGTGCTCGCTAACAGCACTTGCCCCTACAGTCTGTTAAGGCTACACGGGGGATCTTTGTGTCTCTGTGTGTCTGTCTCTCAGCCTGTCTCTCAGCCTGTCTGTCTGTCTCTCTGTCTCTCTGTCTGTCTGTCTCTCTGTTCTCAGCCCTCTGTCTGTCTACCTGTCTCTGTCTGTGTGTGTGTCTCTCTGTATGGCCTGCCACACATCGCTCGTTACAAAACAAAAAATCGTCCAGTTTGGCAACAATGTATTAGCGCGTGTGCGTGCCGCCTCCTCTCGTATTGGCGGAGCACTTTAACCCTCCATCGGGGTGTTAAGGTGATCGCCGTTTTATTTTAAATCCCGAAAGTTGACGTCGCAAACTTGTCTTCTTGGTTCTTTCGGTAAAGTCACGTAGACTCTGTCGCCTCGACAGACCTGGTTTTCACCTGAGGACGGCTGCTTGCGTTGTGGCCGAAACGTCGTGAGAATTTAATTTTATTATGTTTTTTTATTTTATTACTTCCCTTCTACGTGACTTTACCGAAAGAACCAAAGATGAATCCCTGCAGTCACGAAAGATTTAAATCGAAATGTAGCAAACTTTCTTTGAAGAAGGAGGAGGATGTGGGGGGGGGGGTTCATGTTACGACGAATTAAATTTTCTGTTTCGTCTTGTTTTGTAATAAATTAATAAAAACTCTGATATTAAAACTAATGCGTTGGCCTTAAGGATCTTTCTCTCTCTCTCTGCCCTGTGTGCGTTGTGCCAGTGTCTGTGCGAGAGTGTGGCTCTTTTAGTTTTTTCCCAGCCAACTTTGCTGATAGGAATAGAATAATGGCGTTTTTAAATCCTTTATATTAAGTTCGCTTGCTTGCTTACGACCGTGCAATCTTTCGGTCGTTTTTTAACCCACTTCCCGTGATCCAATCGAGCTGACATTTTGCACACAGACTCGTTGTGCGTGACAATTAATGTTCGTGAAATTTTTTTTCCAAAATTTTACACTTTTTAGGACAAACATTATATTTAATTACCAATTGCTTAATGGTGACAGGCAATCATCTGACCCATAGGTGGCAGCCATCTCAAGCCAGAGGACGAGAGGACTCTAGCCGCCACGCATATAAAGGATTTAGAGTGAAAAACTTTGTTTTTACGGGTTTACTTATTTTGCTTTTATTTTCAATTTTTTATTTTATTTTTATTATTTTACTTTTTTTAAATGTCTATCTTCGTGACTTTACTGAAAGAACCAAGCATATGAACTCCTGCACTCGCCAAAGTTCAAAGAATCATGAAGACTGCGTTATTGTCACCACTGCCATTGCTGCTGCTCGACTTTGATGGCATTCCCTTGTATCACGAGGTTACCCACACAAGGCAAAGACAAAGATTCCCCGTATAGCCTCGACATAATGTTGGGGCAAGTGCTGTTTCGCGAGCAGTTATGAAGGCCGGCACGGCACACGAGGGGTGGGTGGCCTGCACCACGCCCGGCCGCCTTTGTCTCCCCAGCGGCGATGTTTACTACACACCGCATCAGGTGCTCGTTTGAGGCTGAGTCGACCTAGGGGAGGCCACGACCGGTTCAGAAATCGTCAGCGGTGTTGGTCCGTGAGCGGAATCGAACTCGGGTCGCCGGGTTCGTGGCGCTAACCGCTGCACCACCGCTCCCACCCAACCACACACACACATACGGATAAGTAACCCGCCCCATTGGAGATTAAGCAGAGGGATAGAATTCCTCGCACGGCCTGGCTGTCTATTTGAAAATTTAAATGGAGAGGGGGTAGGGTAGGGAGAAAGAGTGGAAAAGAGGAAAAATAAAAATCCCTTACGGATGTATCAGCATACAAACCACCTCGCGCAAAATTTCCATTTTACCACCACTCCTCGCTCGCTCTCTCTCGCTCTCTCTCACTCGCTCTATCCCTCCCCACCCACCCTTCCAATTCCTTTGAGCGAGCTAAGATGTGTTTGGATGCAGTCAAGGGGTTTCCCTTGCGGAATGTCGCGCGCGCGCGTGCGTGTGCGTGAGAGAGTGTGAGGCTGAGAGAGGATATGAGAGAGGGTGAGAGAGAGAGGATGAGAGGGTGAGAGAGAGAGGATGAGAGGGTTAGAGAGCGAGCGAGAGAAAGAGCGAGCGAGAGAGTGAGCTAGAGAGGGGGTTCCATAGAACCCAGTTTTAATAAAATATTTTCCCCCCATTAAACACATTCCTGCGGAGGGAGCTGGTAGGAACGTTGGGTTGCTCGGTCAATGGCCAGGGTCAACGGCGGCGTGGTGTATTCCGAAAATATGGGCACAAGCCGGCGTGAGTAGGTTAAACGTTGAGTTTTATAAGGGCACCACGGGGTGACCAGCCCTCCCCCACCCAGCCCCTCCCCACCCTCCCCTCTCCACCCAGCCGCACCCCTCCCATTTTTGGATGCACGACGGACGGACGGACACAATAATCCCTGTGGGCTGGTGTAACCAGGAGGTTCCTTCCATTATCAAATACGGATCAATACAAGGCCTTACGCGATAGGCTACAAAGGAGTGCACCGATGAAACATTCGGACGCAAGAATAGGTCAGGGGTCCATGACCAACTTGCATGAACAGCCGCGACTGACCAACTCCAACGATCCTGTTGCAGCTCAGCGATCGGTATAAGTGGACTTTAATAGCCGACACACCCAATGGCTATTCCACAAATTATACGATCAACTACTGGCGGGTCACTAATCGATACACTGTACCCGACCCTACAGAGAGGCGCTCGCCTCGCTCATAGCCGGACAATCGCTCTGCTTTGTGTTTGTAATGTGAGGTTAGTGTCGTTGAGTTACAACTTGTTACGACGATGGCTCTGCCGGTCCTGTTCATCAATAGGGGAGCNTAGGGGCTCTGATCTGAAAGGAGCCAAGTAGATGATGGTTCTGCTGGCTTTGGCCACAGCCAATGGGGAGACGAGTCAGGGGCGTGGCCCTGAGTCATGGAAGGTGACAGCTCGTAGATGATTGGTTCTGCTGGCTTTAGCCACAGCCAATGAGGGACGAGTAGGGGCGTGGCCCTGACGTCATGGTGACAGCTGTTTGTAGATGATTGGTTCTGCTGGCTTTAGCCACAGCCAATGGGGAGACGAGTCAGGGGCGTGGTCCCGGGAGCCTCTGGAATATTCCATGGAGGCTAACGAGGATTGGTGGAAACGTACATGTGACCGGGTATTAAATAGGGGTGGAGACGAACGACACGTGGTCAGAACTGGAACGAACAGAGGAAGGGGGCCACGCGGGAGCGGGGCTCCGGGTTGCCACGTGGTCCAGGCTGCCACGTGGTCCAGGCTGCCCACGTGGTCCAGGCTGCCACGTGGTCCAGGCTGCCCACGTGGTCCAGGCTGCCCACGTGGTCCAGGCTGCCCACGTGGTCCAGGCTGCCCACGTGGTCCAGGCTGCCACCCTGGCAGTGCCAGTGCTGTGTCTCTCTCTCTATCTCTATCCCTCTCACACTGCCTGTCAGCAGCGTGAAGGAAAGATGTAATGCAAAGTTGAATAAAAGACCGGATTCCAGAATCTCAATTTTGGAGCTTTTGTGACTGCAGGAATTATTTTTGGTTCTTTCGGTAAAGTCACGTATAAAGATAAAATAATAAATTAAATAATAGCATACTACGACGTTTCGATTGCAACACAAGCAATCATCATCAGGTATAAAAGAAATAGCAACAAAAATCGGATTCCAGAAGTCGCCTCAACGACTTTTATTACATGTCCAAAGGCCACCGTGGGTCTCCGCTCTCCGCGCCAAGGAAAATCCTAGGACCCATTCCCAGAAGCCGACACCGACCAGCGATCATCCAAATCGTGCTCCAGATTCCGATGGTGACATCCAAACCAGTTGCTCGCCGGAACTTGGGGAAGACGAACTGGTCGGCCGTCCAGGGTGGAACAGGCATCGCGCTGAAAACCAGTGACCCGGTGCTGCATGGCTACAACATTTTTCGTCATCAGAGCGGCCACCAATACTATCCCAGAGGCCACCGAAAGCGATGCACTCCATGCTGGAATCTGGAAAGTGAACAACTCCTGAAAGCGTTCGAAAGAACTGGCGACGAGACAAAGGCAACGGCGCTATTAGATTCGGCCAGACAACAGCGATGGGGAGAAGTTCAAAGTTTCAAAGTTCATGTATTAGGTATAGCCCTGTGAGCCATTCGGCTCTTGAATCGGGTGCAACCGCAACAACAAAAAAACATGAACAAGAAAACATCTTAAAGTGACTATGTGCAAACAGTAAATCCAAGAAAAGACAGCAAAATATTGCAGAAAAACACCGTACACCAACCCTGTGCAAATATTCCAGTGGGATGCAAGAGAACGAGTTTAGATTAGCTTTGCACACTCAGACCGCAAAGCGTGGAATCTTGTTTGCCATCTTGCGCCAGCGTTTCCACCTATAAAANGAAAGGCGCCGCAAGTCACCGCCAACCAAATCGCCTCTTACCTCCTTCACCTGCACAAAGGCCGCAACGAACGTGCAACACAAACAAAACGTGCGCAAGCGATCTTACTGCAGCCTCCAGGAGCCTACGAACAAACTCTACGATTTCCATTTAAAGCTTTCGTGACTGCAGGATTCATCTTCTTGTTCTTTCGGTAAAGTCACGTAGAAATGGAAATAATAAAATAATAAAAATAAAACAATAAAATAATTCTCACGACGTTTCGGCCACAACGCAGGCAGCCGTCCTCAGGTGAAGACGCTGTCTCCCGACAGACCTGGTCTTCACCTGAGACGGCTGCTTGAGTTGTGGCCGAAACGTCGTGAGAATTATTTTATTATGTTTTATTTTTATTATTTCATTACTTCCCTTCTACGTGACTTTACCGAAAGAACAAGAAGATGAATCCCTGCAGTCACGAAAGCTTTCAATCGAAATTTTATTGTATTTTATTATGTTTTTTTTTTATTATTTCCATTCTACGTGACTTTCCCGAAAGAACCAAGAAGATAAACTCCACGATCTCCCGTTCATTCTCAACGGAAGAGATCGCTGGCGCTCTTCCGGCGACAACGGCCAAAAAAGCCGACGGGCAATGACACCATCTATCTCGAATTCCTCACGAACTCGGGAGCTGTCGGGCAAGGCTGGCCACCACTGTCCGTTTAAGCGGCACAATCCCCAGGGCCAGGTAGGGAGCAAAGGTCACCTGCCTGCTGAAACCTGGAAAGCAGAAACTGAGATCTCAACTCACAGGCCTATCTCACTGCTGTTGACCTGCAAAGCCAGAAGTTCAGGCCCCAAGTCACAGGCCTATGTCACGGATGTCGACTTGGACACCCAGACGTTCAGGCCTCAAGTCACAGGCCTTTCTCACTGATGACGACCTGCAAAGCCAGAAGTTCAGGTCTCAAGTCACAGGCCTATCTCACTGGTGACGACCTTGGAACCAGAAGTTCAGGTCTCAAGTCACAGGCCTATCTCGCTGATGTCAACCTGGAAACCCAGAAGTTCAGGTCTCAAGTCACAGGCCTATCTCACTGCTGTCGACCTGCAAAGCCAGAAGTTCAGGTCTCAACTCACAGGCCTATCTCACTGGTGATGACCTGGAAACCCAGAAGTTCAGGCCTAAAGTCACAGGCCTATCTCACTGGTGACGACCTTGAAACTCAGAAGTTCAGGTCCCAAGTCACAGGCCTATCTCGCTGATGTCGACCTGGAAACCCAGAAGTTCAGGTCTCAAGTCACAGGCCTATCTCACTGATGACGACCTGGAAACCCAGAAGTTCAGGTCTCAAGTCACAGGCCTATCTCACTGATGTCGACGGTGTACACATTGCAGGAATCCATACTCTTTGGTTATTTCAGGAAAGTCACGTAACACAAGCGTCCATCATCAGGTGGGAAAGTGTGGTCTATACTCTTTTTTCGGTAAAGTCACGCAGGTAAAAATAAGTAATACAATAAAAATAAAAAATAAATAAAAAATCACGACGTTTCGGAGGCAACACAAGCTTCCGTCTTCAGATATTTTGCTGTGACAGTTTCACCTGAAGACGGAAGCTTGTGTTGCCTCCGAAACGTCGTGATTTTATTGTTTTTTTATTTTTATTAATTAAAATTTCATCCAATAATAGAGTCCAACGTTTCGATTGCAACACAAGCAACCATCAGGTCACCGGGAGCGTGCGTAGGATGCGGTTCTTCGTGTTGCAATCGAAAAGTCGGACTCTATGAGTTCATTTATTTTCTCTTTCCACGCGACTTTACCGAAAGAAACAAAGAGTAATTCCTGCAGTCACGAAAGCTTCAAATGAAGATTGGGGGGGTGGAGGTGGTTTCTTGGTGGGTGAGATCGCGTGAATATGTACGCGAACTAACACGAAAATAACAACCCTCTATTGTGGATTGTATCTATCGCGAAAGACTGCGTGTTAAAAAAAAGTACTTTTAAAGGTTCGGCTGAAGAAGCAAGAAATAACAAGTATAACCCGTAAAAACAAAGTTTTTCACTCTAAATCCTTTATATGCGTGGCGGCTAGAGTCTCTCGTCCTCTGGCTTGAGATGGCTGCCACCTATGGGTCAGACGATTGCATGCCACCATTAAGCAATTGGTAATTAAATATTTAATTTGTTTTCCCTAAGCAGTGTAAAATTTTGGAAATTTCTTTTCACGAACATTAATTGTCTCGCACAACGAGTCTGTGTGCAAAATGTCAGCTCGATTGGATCACGGGAAGTGGGTTAAAAAACGACCGAAAGATTTGCACGGTCGTAAGCAAGCAAGTGAACTTAATATGAAGATTTAAAAATGTGCGAAAAATCGTGGGACAAAAAAAAAGAGTGAAGAGCCCGCGGTTGAAACGAAATAAATCAAAGCTCAATGAGACAGAGAGAGAGAGAGGGAGACAGATGCGTGCATGGGAATTGCGTTGAGATGCAGCAAACGGAGGAGCGGGAGGACTTAGAGAACAAAAAGGCTGGACGATGATTAATGACATTTGTCATCAATTCCGACACAAAATGAAAAAACACATCGCCACGATGATTTCGGATGCAATGAACGTCGGAACGTCAGAATTACTCAGCCTGTAGATGTGGTCAGACCACACAACCACCCGACGACCCAACCACCCACCAACCACCCAACCAACCACCCACCCAACCACCCACCCACCACCCACCCACCCAGCCACCAACCACCCACCACCACCACCCAACCACCCACCCAACCACCCACCCACCAACCACCAACCACCCACCCACCCACCCAACCCACNCAACCACCACCCACAACCACCCACCAACCCACCAACCACAACCACCCACCNACCNACCACCCAACCAACCACCACCCACCCAACCACCCACCACCCACCCACCCACCAACCACCCACCAACCACCCACCCACCAACCACCCACCCAACCAACCCACNCAACCACCCACCAACCAACCACCCACCCACCACCACCNACCACCCACCCAACCAACCACCCACCCACCCAACCACNCACCCAACCACCACCCAACCCAACCACCCAACCACCCACCAACCACCACCCACCAACCACCCACCAACCACCACCACCCACCCAGTCCCCACCCAGCCACCAACCAACCACCCAACCACCCACCCACCCACNCACCCACCAACCACCCACCAACCAACCA
The DNA here is from genome assembly GCA_018977245.1 of Lethenteron camtschaticum. Lineage (NCBI taxonomy): Eukaryota > Metazoa > Chordata > Hyperoartia > Petromyzontiformes > Petromyzontidae > Lethenteron > Lethenteron camtschaticum. The sequence continues at coordinate 15,644 of MU249728.1, read as the reverse complement.
CCACCCACCCAGCCACCAACCCACCAACCAACCACCCAACCACCCACCCACCNCAACCCAGCCAACCACCCACCAACCACCACCCACCCACCCAACCACCAACCAACCAACCACCCAACCACCCACCACCCAACCAACCCACCAACCAACCACCCACCCACCACCCACCACCCACCCACCAACCCACCAACCACCCACCCANCCAACCAACCACCCAACCACCCACCCACCCACCAACCCACCAACCACCCACCACCAACCAATCCCACCCAACCAACCCAGCCACCAACCCAGCCACCACCCACCCAACCACCCACCCACCCAGCCACCACCCACCANCCACCCACCCAACCACCCACCCACCANCCACCAACCNACCAACCAACCACCCACCAACTANCCACCCACCACCACCCACCCACCCAACNACCCACCACCCAACCACCACCCAACCACCCACCCACCAACCACCCACCAACCACCACCCAACCACCCACCACCCACAACCCACCAACCAACCACCACCCAACCAACCACCCAACCACCCACCCACCCACCCACCAACCCACCCAACCACCCACCCACCCACCCACCCACCCAACCACCACCCACCACCCAACCACCACCACCCACCCACCCCCACCAACCACCCACCCACCAACCACCCANCACCACCCACCCACCCAACCCACCAACCAACCACCCACCCAACCAACCACCCAACCACCACCCACCCACCAACCACCACCCACCCACCCAACCAACCACCCACCCAACCAACCACCCAACCACCCACCCACCCACCACCCAACCACAACCACCCACCACCCANCCCACCACCCACCAACCAACCACCCACCCAGCCACCAACCCAACCAATCAACCACCCACCCACCCAGCCACCCCACCAACCACCACCCACCAACCACCCACCCAACCACCCACCCACCCACCCACCCACCCACNCCACCCACCCAACCACCACCAACCACCACCACCACCAACCACCACCCACCACCCACCACCCAACCACCCACCACCCACCAACCACCCAACACCCACCCACCCACCACCCAACCCACCACCCACCCACCACCCAACCACCCACCAACCCACCAACCAACCACCCACCACCACCCACCAACCAACCACCCACCCAACCAACCACCCAACCACCCACCCAGCCACCAACCCAGCCAACCAACCACCCACCCAACCACCCACCCACCCACCCAACCAGCCAACCAACCACCCACCAACCACCNACCACCCAGCCACAACCCACCAACCAACCCCACCCAACAACCACCAACCACCCACCCAGCCACCCCAACCAACCAACCCCCACCCAACCAACCACAACCACCCGACCACCCAGCCACCAACCCAGCCAAGGCAAAGTCGGTTCGCTGAGCCGCTGTGGGTAGCACACGTAGCCAAGAACATCAAAAAATTAACCCGTAAAAACAAAGTTTTTCACTATAAATCCTTTATGTGCGTGGCGGCTAGAGTCCTCTCGTCCTCTGGCTTGAGATGGCTGCCACCTATGGGTCAGATGATTGCATTGCACCATTAAGCAATTGGTAATTAAATATAATATTTTTTTCCTAAAAGTGTAAAATTTTTGAAAAAAATTTTCACGAAAATTAATTGTCACGCACAACGAGTCTGTGTGCAAAATGTCAGCTCGATTGGATCACGGGAAGTGGGTTAAAAAACGACCGAAAGATTTGCACGGTCCTAAGCAAGCAAGCAAGTGAACTTAACATAAAGGATTTAAAAATAANTCAGTTATGAATAAATGTATTTTTACTTTCAACAATTGTCATTGTAGTGCGTATTTAATGTGGCGCTGCACTCTGATGTTGTAGGAGAAAACATTTATTACAAAGTCTATTTAATTAAGTAGAACGTGTTGTCTATATTTATTTAAAGTTGCGCATTTTGATGTGACGTCACATTTCTCAACCCCCCCACCCCACCCCTTCTACGTCATTTAACAGCCCCTTTAAGATGCCTCAAACTTTACTGAGTCATCGCNCGCAATCGATCTCTCTGCCCCTAAACGAAGCCGAGAATGAAAAGGCATCGATGTGATTTTTTAAAATCCATTATATTAAGTTCGCTTGCTTGCTTGCTTAGGACCGTGCAAATCTTTCGGTCGTTTTTTAACCCACTTCCCGTGATCCAATCGAGCTGACATTTTCCACACAGACTCGTTGTGCGTGACAATTAATTTTCGTGAAAATTTTTTTCCATAACTTTACACATTTTAGGAAAAAATAATTAAATTTAATTACCAATTGCTTAATGGTGGCAGGCAATCATCTGACCCATAGGTGGCAGCGAGAGGACTCTAGCCGCCACGCACATAAAGGATTTATAGTGAAAAACTTTGTTTTAACGGGTTAATTTTTTGATGTTCTTGGCTACGTGCGCTACCCACAGCGGCTCAGCGAACCGACTTTGCCTGTAGACTCCCGCTCCCAATCCGCCTCCCTACCCGCGAGATGAGTACGAACTCCGTCTAGAGAAAAAAAAACGTAATAAAAAAATGCTTTGACGTCGGGAATAATATCGGTGCCATTTACCAGAAAACAATCTTTAGTAACACGATTAATGGGCGATGAGCAAAACGTGTTGCCCGTTTCGATTCTTTAGCCCTGAAGCCTAATCAATAGAATCTCCCTCCCCTCCATCCCTCTCTCCCTCCCTACCTCCCTCCCCCCTCTCTCCAATCCCCACCTCCCTCCCCCCTCCCTCTCCCCCCTCCCCCTCCCTCCCTCCCCCTCCCATCCCCACCTCCCAACCCCTGCCTTTCCCCTCCCTCCCATCTCTCCCTCCCTCCTCCCTCCCCTCTCCCTCCCTCCCATCCCTCCCTCCCCCTCCCTCCCCTCTCCCTCTCTCCAATCCTTACCTCCCTCCCCTCCCCTCCATCCCTCCATACCTCCCTCCCCCTCTCTCCCTTCCCCTCCCTCTCTCCCATCCCCACCTCCCCCCTCCCATCCCTCCCTCCCTCCCTCCCCCCTCTCTCCCATCCCCACCTCCCAACCCCCTGCCTCCCCCTCCCTCCCTACCTCACACCCACCCCACCTCCCTCCCCCTCCCCCTCCCTCCCATCCCTCCCTCCCTCCCATCCCCACCTCCCTCCCCCCTCCCTCCCTCCCCCCTCACATTCACCCCCACCTCCCTCCCCACCTCCCCCCCTCACACCCACCCCACCTCCCTCCCCCTCCCCCCCTCCCCCCACCTCCCCCCTCACCCCCACCTCCCTCCCCCACTGCTACAGACTTCTGTGTTCACATCCCGCGAATAAATAAATAAATAAATCCCCATCATCTTCGTCGTCATCAGAGGACATCGCGAACTCCCGGTGGGGCGCCGTCAATCGGGACATGAACGCCTTTGGGGCCGTCCATATATGACGTCACGCACCTAGGGGGTGGGGGGGGGTCAGACATTTGTGACGATGTGTGACGAGGGGAGGGGGGGTTAATAAATGTGACGTCACATCAAAACGCGCAACTTTAAATCAATATAGACAACACGTTCTACTTAATTAAATAGATTTTTTTAAATAAATGTTTTCTCCTACAACATCAGAGTGCAGCGCCACATTAAATACGCACTACACTGACAATAGTTTACAGCGATTTGAAGCATGTTTTTTTTTTTGGGGGGGCGGGGGGGCACAGCTTTATGACGTCATATTTGAGGGGGGGGGCTGACTTTTTGTGACGCCGTGTGACGAGGGGGGGGGGGGTCAAAAATCGTCCAAAATCTCATCACCACGTGGAAATGTATAGCAGCCAAAAACTTTGAATGTGTTGATGTTTATTCAACCGGAGGACTTGGAGAAAAGTCCACGCGACCCCAGAGAAAGAGAGAGAGACACGCAAATTCCAAACACAGCAGCAGGCGTCAGGGTCGGGATCGAACCCACGACCTCCTGTACACCAGGCGAGGTAGTTAACATCTCCTAGCCACCGTGATGATGATGAGAGAGAGAGAGAGACACGCAAACTCCAAATATACAGCAGCAGGCGTCGTCAGGGTCGGGATCAAACTAACAACCTCCTGTCAACCAGGCGAGGTAGTTAACATCTCCTAGCCACCGTGATGATGATGAGAGAGACACGCAAACTGCAAATATACAGCAGCAGGCGTCGTCAGGGTCGGGATCGAACCCACGACCTCCTGTATACCAGGCGAGGTAGTTAACATCTCCTAGCCACCGTGATGATGATGATGATGAGAGAGACACGCAAACTCCAAATATACAGCAGCAGGCGTCGTCAGGGTCGGGATCGAACCCACGACCTCCTGTATACCAGGCGAGGTAGTTAACATCTCCTAGCCACCGTGATGATGATGATGAGAGAGACACGCAAACTCCAAATATACAGCAGCAGGCGTCGTCAGGGTCGGGATCGAACCCACGACCTCCTGTATACCAGGCGAGGTAGTTAACATCTCCTAGCCACCGTGATGATGATGATGATGATGAGAGAGAGACACGCAAACTCCAAATATACAGCAGCAGGCGTCGTCAGGTTCGGGAAGGAAATAGTGTAGTGAGTAATTAATGTTTGATGAAATTACCTTGAGCCGAACTATATTTGTTATTTCTGTCCACGGGTAAACAACTACGGTATTCTGTACATATATATTTTGCAATATGTAATACACAGTGGAGCCCTTCCCTGCTATTAACCTTGACACCCTTCATAACCGGCTCTGGAAATGCGAGTCACGGATGGAAGGTGACTATGATGATGATGATCGGGGCTTAGTCCGCTAACAAGAAAACAAAACTCTGTTTAGTTTCGTTTGAAAATCGCCGGAGCGGTGAATTGCAACTCGTGGCAACCCCTGCCTTGCTGGTTATGTCGATTTTCTTTTTTGGCATTCCAAGCCAGAGGTCGCAAACGGGTTTTGATTCCTTACCCGTACACGTACCCGGCCGCACCAGGGTCGCAAACGGGTACCCGTACCCTACCCTTACCCGGCCGTGGGGTACCCGTACCCGGCCGTACCCGTACCCGTACCCTACCCGTACCCGGGTATCGGGTAGGGTACGGGTATCGGGTACCCGATTGCGACCTCTGGGATGAAGCCATGTTGCAGGCGCGGGTGGGTTGATTCTAGGAACTTGAATTGTGAGAAGAGACAAGACGTTGGGAAATGAGTGACAAACGGTGACTCATCAGTGACTCACGGCCTACCCGTACCCGGCACTAAATTTCGATTTAAAGCTTCTTTCGTGACTGCAGGGATTCATCTTCTTGGTTCTTTCGGTAAAGTCACGTGGAAGGGAAGTAATAAAATAATAAAATAAAAAATAAAAACATAATAAAATACAATTCTCACGACGTTTCGGCCACAACGCAAGCAGCCGTCCTCAGGTGAAGAACAGGTCTGTGGCCGAAACGTCGTGAGAATTATTATATTATGTTTTATTTTTATTATTTTATTACTTCCCTTCTACGTGACTTTACGAAAGAACCAAGAAGATGAATCCCTGCAGTCACAACGCAACAAGCAGCCGTCCTCAGGTGAAGAACAGGTCTGTCGGAGGACGGCTGCTTGCGTTGCGGCCGAAACGTCGCGAGAATTATGTTATTATGTTTTATTTTTATTATTT
>MU249728.1:0-5000 GCA_018977245.1 Lethenteron camtschaticum | reverse complement strand
ACCACCACCATCATCATCAACAACCACCACCACCACCACCATCATCATCAACAACCACCACCATCATCATCATCATCAACAACCACCACCACCACCACCTCATCAACAACCACCACCACCACCATCATCATCATCAACCACCACCACCACCATCATCATCATCATCAACAACCACCACCACCACCACCATCATCATCATCAACCACCACCACCACCACGATTGTTTCAATTTCCAGATCACAGCCATTCCCACCGGAGTTTTGGCCCGGCACCGACCAAACACATTGAAATCCTCCCGCAGAATGGGTTCGCTTCCCTTAATTCATTTCTAATTCTCGACGACTCTGCTGGATGTGTTTTGGTCCCTGCCCCCCACCCTCACCACCCCCCCACCACACACCATCCACCACCACCACACCCACCACCCCACACCACACCCCACCACCCCCACACACCCCACCACCCCACACCCACCACCCCACCACCCACACACCCACACCCACCACCCCACACACACCCCACCACCCCCCACACATCACCCCCCACCACTCCCACACACCCCACACCCCACACCCACCACCCACCACCACTCCCCACACACCCACCACCCCCCACACACTACCCACCACCACTCCCCACACACCCCACCACCACCCCCTACACACCCCACACCCCACCCCCCCCCACCACCCCACCACCCACCACCCCCACCCCCACACACCCCACACACCCCCCACACACCCCACCACCTTCCACCACCCCCCACACACCCCACACACCCCACCACCCCCACCACCCCCACCACCCCCCACCACTCCCACACACACCCACACACCCCACCAACCCCCACCACCCCCCACACACCCCACCACCCACCACCCACACACACCCACACACCCACCACCACCACCCACCACCACCCCCCACCACCCCCCACCACCCCCACACACCCCACCACCCCCCCACTACCCCACCCCCCCACCACCCTCCACCACCCCCACCACCCCACCACCCCCCACCACCCCCCCACACCCCCCACCAGTCTGTGTGTGTGGGAGTGTGGGTGTGTGTGTGTGGTGAGTCTGTGTGTGTGAGTCTATGTGTGTGTCTGTGTGTGTGTTGAGTCTGTGTGTGGGTGAGTCTATGTGTGTGGGAGTGAGTGTGTGTGGGAGTGTGTCTGTGAGATGAGAGAGATAAGAGAGAGATGAGAGAGATGAGAGAGATATGAGAGATACGAGAGAGATAAGAGAGAGATAAGAGAGAGATGAGAGGGAGGAGGAGTGGGGAGATGACGAGATAGATGAAATAGTCAAGTGGTGAGAGAAAGAGAGAGGGGAGGGAAAAAAAACATCTCATGGAGCCGTTTGATCAACAAAATGAAATGCTATTAATAAAGCAATGGATTGAAGAGAAAATGAATCCATGCAGATGAAAGGGAATTAAAACAACATTGGTTAAACGCACGTCAAGATGGGTATTCTGGTGGAGGATTCAAACGTGGCGGTGGGTGACAGAGAGGCGAGGAGAGAGATGAGAGGAAAGCGATCGAGTCTTACGATTGGGGAGAGTGCAACAAGGATTATTTATTTCTCGCAAAAAAATAACTAAAATATAACACATTGTCCTGCGGAGGGAGCTGGTAGGAACGTTGGGTTGCTCGGTCAATGGCCAGGGACAACGGCGGCGTGGTGTATTCCGCAAATATGCCCAACTGTGAGGGCGGGCACAAGCCGGCGTGAGTAGGTGAAACGTTGAGTTTTATAAGGGCACCACGGGGTGACCAGCCCCTATCCACCCAGCCCCACCTTCCTCACCCAGCCCCTCCCCACCCACCCCTCACCACCCAGCCCCACCCTCCCCACCCTCCCACCCTCCCCTCCCCACCCAGCCCTCCCCACCCTCCCCACCCTCCCACCCATTCCCTCCCCACCCTCCCCACCCAGCCCCTCCCCACCCAGCCCCTCCTCCCCACCCAGCCCTCCCCACCCTCCCCACCCAGCCCTCCCCACCCTCCCCTCCCACAGCCCCCTCNTCCCCACCCAGCCCTCCCCACCCTCCCTCCCCACCCAACCCCTCCCTGCACGACGGACGGACACAATAATCCCCTGTGGGCTGGTGTAACCAGGAGGTTCCTACCAGGATGATCCGTCTCTCTCTCTCTCAGTCATCCTCTCTCTCTCTGAGTCGTCCTCTCTCTCTCTGAGTCGTCCTCTCTCTCTGAGTCGTCCACTCTCTCTCTCTNAGTCGTCCTCTCTCTCTCTGAGTCGTCCTCTCTCTCTCTGAGTCATCCTCTCTCTCTCTGAGTCGTACTCTCTCTCTCAGTCATCCTCTCTCTCTCTGAGTCGTCCACTCTCTCTGAGTCGTCCTCTCTCTCTCTCTCTGAGTCGTCCTCTCTCTCTCTGAGTCGTCCATCTCTCTCTGAGTCGTCCACTCTCTCTCTGAGTCGTCCTCTCTCTCTCTGAGTCGTCCACTCTCTCTCTGAGTCGTCCACTCTCTTCTCTGAGTCGTCCTCTCTCTCTCTGAGTCGTCCTCTCTCTGAGTCATCCTCTCTCTCTCTGAGTCGCTCTCTCTCTGAGTCATCCTCTCTCTCTCTGAGTCGTCCACTCTCTCTGAGTCGTCCTCTCTCTCTCTGAGTCGTCCTCTCTCTGAGTCGTCCTCTCTCTCTGAGTCGTCCACTCTCTCTCTGAGTCGTCCTCTCTCTGAGTCGTCCTCTCTCTCTGAGTCGTCCTCTCTCTCTCTGAGTCGTCCTCTCTCTCTCTGAGTCATCTCTCTCTCTGAGTCGCTCTCTCTCAGTCATCCTCTCTCTCTCTGAGTCGTCCACTCTCTCTGAGTCGTCCTCTCTCTCTCTCTGAGTCGTACTCTCTCTCTGAGTCGTCCTCTCTCTCTGAGTCGTCCTCTCTCTCTGAGTCGTCCTCTCTCTCTCTCNGAGTCGTCCTCTCTCTCTCTGAGTCGTCCACTCTCTCTCTGAGTCGTCCTCTCTCTCTCGGAGTCGTACTCTCTCTCTGAGTCATCCACTCTCTCTCTGAGTCGTCCTCTCTCTCTCTCTGAGTCGTCCTCTCTCTCTCTCTGAGTCGTCCTCTCTCTGAGTCGTCCTCTCTCTCTCTGAGTCGTCCTCTCTCTCTGAGTCGTCTCTCTCTCTCTCTGAGTCGTCCATCTCTCTCTGAGTCGTCCACTCTCTCTCTGAGTCGTCCTCTCTCTCTGAGTCGTCCACTCTCTCTCTGAGTCGTCCACTCTCTCTCTGAGTCGTCCTCTCTCTCTCTGAGTCGTACTCTCTCTCTCTGAGTCGTACTCTCTCTCTCTGAGTCGTCCACTCTCTCTCTGAGTCGTCCACNCTCTCTCTGAGTCGTCCTCTCTCTCTCTGAGTCGTACTCTCTCTCTCTGAGTCATCCACTCTCTCTCTGAGTCGTCCTCTCTCTCTGAGTCGTCCGCTCTCTCTCTGAGTCGTCCACTCTCTCTCTGAGTCGTCCTCTCTCTCTCTGAGTCGTACTCTCTCTCTCTGAGTCGTACTCTCTCTCTCTGAGTCGTCCTCTCTCTGAGTCGTACTCTCTCTCTGAGTCGTCCTCTCTCTCTCTGAGTCGTCCTCTCTCTCTGAGTCGTCCACTCTCTCTCTGAGTCGTCCTCTCTCTCTCTGAGTCGTACTCTCTCTCTCAGTCGTACTCTCTCTCTCAGTCGTCCACTCTCTCTCTGAGTCGTCCACTCTCTCTCTGAGTCGTCCTCTCTCTCTCTGAGTCGTACCTCTCTCTCTGAGTCATCCACTCTCTCTCTGAGTCGTCCTCTCTCTCTCTGAGTCGACCACTCTCTCTCTGAGTCATCCACTCTCTCTCTGAGTCGTCCACTCTCTCTCTCTGAGTCGTCCACTCTCTCTCTGAGTCGTTCTCTCTCTCTCTGAGTCGTCCACTCTCTCTCTGAGTCATCCTCTCTCTCTGAGTCGTCCTCTCTCTGAGTCTCCTCTCTCTCTCTGAGTCATCCTCTCTCTCTCTGAGTCGTCCTCTCTCTCTCTCAGTCATCCTCTCTCTCTCTGAGTCGTCACTCTCTCTCTCAGTCGTCCCTCTCTCTCTGAGTCGCTCTCTCTCTCTGAGTCGTCCTCTCTCTCTCTGAGTCGTCCTCTCTCTCTCTGACGCTCACTCGCCCAGCCACCACCATCGTCAGCCGTGATCTCTCCACTGCTGAATGAAGTCCTCGCTCAAGCCGAGAAAGTTACTTCACCAAATCGTGACCAGTGAGGATTGGCGATTGGGGAGAATTTCANGTTCAAGTTCATGTATTAGGTACAAGCCCTGTGAGCCATTCGGCTCTTGAATCGGGTGCAACCGCAACAAACAAAAAAACAAAAACATGAAAAAAAACATCTTAAAGTGACTAAGTGCAAACAGAAAATCCAAGAAAAGACAGCAAAATATTGCAGAAAAAACACCGTACACCAACGCTGTGCAAACATCCCAGTGGGATGCAAGTCAAACAACAACAACAACCATAAGACAACTTAGATTAAGAGACCCATAGACTACTCATAGAGACCATAGACTACTCATAGAGACCCATAGACTCACCACACAGAGACCCACAGACTACACAGAGACCCATAGACTACTCATAGAGACCCATAGACTACTCATAGAGACCCATAGACTACTCATAGAGACCCATAGACTACTCACAGATACCCATAGACTACTCATAGAGACCCATAGACTCACCAAGAGACCCATAGACTACTCATAGAGACCCATAGACTACTCATAGAGACCCATAGACTCACCACACAGAGACCCATAGACTACTCATAGAGACCCATAGACTACTCATAGAGACCCATAGACTACTCATAGAGACCCATAGACTACCCACAGAGACCCATAGACTACTCATAGAGACCCATAGACTACTCATAGAGACCCATAGACTACTCATAGAGACCCATAGACTACTCACAGAGACCCATAGACTACTCATAGAGACCCATAGACTACTCACGCAGAGACCCATAGACTACTCATAGA
>MU249727.1:143528-205918 GCA_018977245.1 Lethenteron camtschaticum | reverse complement strand
GATTGAGTGAGGGTGGAGCGTCTCTGAGTGAGTGTGTGTGGAGCGTCTTTGAGTGAGTGAGGGTGGAGCGTCTCTGAGTGAGTGAGTGAGGGTGGAGCGTCTCTGAGTGAGTGAGTGTGGGTGGAGCGTCTTTGAGTGAGTGAGTGTGGGTGGAGCGTCTCCGAGTGAGTGAGTGTGGGTGAATGCCGCGTCTCTCGCTCACCGCTCTCCACCGCCGGGCGAGCGGCACAACGAGCGACATAGCTCCGGTGCCGGCGTCTCCCGGCACAGCCGAGTTGCCCAGCCGCGCCGTCGGCAAGCGCCAGTTCGCCGGCGAGGTGTACTCCTCCACCACAGCTCGCGCCAGCCAGAACAGCTCCTCCTGGCTGTACCGCGACCGCCAATCGCCTGCGCCGTGTCGCAAAGAACGAGGATCCTGAGTTGGGGGTTCTGGGCGCGCCTGTGGCAGAGGTCGCAATCGGGTACTCGTACCCGTACCCTACCCGATACCCGGCTATCCGTACCCGGCCAGGTACGGGTACGGGTAGCCGTTTGCGACCCTGGTGCGGCCAGGTACGGGTACGGGTAGGCCGTGAGTCACTGGTGAGTCACCGTTTGTCACTCATTTTGGGTAGGATACGGGTACGGGTAGGGAACGGGTACCCGTACCTGGCTGGGTACGGGTACCCGTTTGCGACCCTGATGCGGCCGGGTACGGGTAAGGAATCAAAACCCGTTTGCGACCTCTGGCCTGTGAACATGCCCCCTCACGGGGTGATGCACTGCTCGCTGCGACAGCGCCGAGTGGAGACCAGCGATAGCCGCACGCGACGGGTTCAGGGAGAAGGGCAAGTCGACGGTCACGGAGTTGAGTTCCTTCCCGTCTCGAGCCCTGGTGGCAATTCCACGTGTCTATGGCGGGGGTTAGGTCCTGCCACTAGAAACAACCCGCTATTGACTCTCCTACAAGGTGGTACAGGGACTCCTCTACTTGCTGACAAGCTGGTCTGTGCGTAAGTCGATTTGTTCGTAAGTCCAACTTTACTCCTGTCGATTCCAAACACGTTGTACGGTGTGTACACTAAACACGCGGGAATGGCTTTAAAAGTTTTATAATCTCCTGTAGATGTAGATGCCACTGGTTCTTCACGTTCTGCAGATGTAGATGCCACTGGTTCTTCACGTTCTGCAGATGTAGATGCCACTGGTTCTTCACGTTCTGTAGATGTAGATGCCACTGGTTCTTCATGTTCTGCAGATGTAGATGCCACTGGTTTTCATGTTCTGCAGATGTAGATGCCACTGGTTCTTCACGTTCTGCAGATGTAGATGCCACTGGTTCTTCACGTTCTGCAGATGTAGATGCCACTGGTTCTTCACATTCTGCAGATGTAGATGCCACTGGTTCTTCACGTTCTGCAGATGTAGATGCCACTGGTTCTTAACTCTCTACAGATGTAGATGCCACTGGTTTTTCCGTTCTGTAGATGCCACTGGTTCTTCATTCTGCAGATGTAGATGCCACTGGTTCTTCCGTTCTGTAGATGCCACTGGTTCTTCACATTCTGCAGATGTAGATGCCACTGGTTCTTAACTCTCTACAGATGTAGAAGCCACTGGTTCTTCTGTTCTGTAGATGCCACTGGTTTTTCACGTTCTGCAGATGTAGATGCCACTGGTTCTTCACGTTCTGCAGATGTAGATGCCACTGGTTCTTCACGTTCTGCAGATGTAGATGCCACTGGTTCTTCACGTTCTGCAGATGTAGATGCCAANCTGGTTCTTCCCGTTCTGTAGATGCCACTGGTTCTTCACATTCTGCAGATGTAGATGCCACTGGTTCTTAACTCTCTACAGATGTAGAAGCCACTGGTTCTTCCTGTTCTGTAGATGCCACTGGTTCTTCACGTTCTGCAGATGTAGATGCCACTGGTTCTTCACGTTCTGCAGATGTAGATGCCACTGGTTCTTCACGTTCTGCTGATGTAGATGCCACTGGTTCTTCACGTTCTGCAGATGTAGATGCCACTGGTTCTTCACGTTCCTGTAGTTGCCACTGGTTTTTCACGTTCTGCAGATGTAGATGCCACTGGTTCTTCACGTTCTGCAGATGTAGATGCCACTGGTTCTACACGTTCTGCAGATGTAGATGCCACTGGTTCTACACGTTCTGCAGATGTAGATGTCACTGGTTCTACACGGTCTGCAGATGTAGATGCCACTGGTTCTTCACGTTCTGCAGATGTAGATGCCACTGGTTTTTCACGTTCTGCAGATGTAGATGCCACTGGTTCTTCACGTTCTGCAGATGTAGATGCCACTGGTTCTTTACGTTCTGCAGATGTAGATGCCACTGGTTCTACACGGTCTGCAGATGTAGATGCCACTGGTTTTTCACGTTCTGCAGATGTAGATGCCACTGGTTCTTCACGTTCTGCAGATGTAGATGCCACTGGTTCTTTACGTTCTGCAGATGTAGATGCCACTGGTTCTACACGGTCTGCAGATGTAGATGCCACTGGTTTTTCACGTTCTGCAGATGTAGATGCCACTGGTTCTTCACGTTCTGCTGATGTAGATGCCACTGGTTCTTCACGTTCTGCAGATATAGATGCCATTGGTTTTTCACGTTCTGCTGATGTAGATGCCACTGGTTCTTCACGTTCTGCAGATGTAGATGCCACCACCGCCATCTATTGTGCAACGGTTGAAATTACGACTGTCGGTCCGAACGGGCAACTGGACACACGGACGGGTTTGTTCGTATCTCTGAAAGTTCTTAAGTAGAGGAGTTCCCGTCCTCATTTTTATCAACCCAGAGAGGTGATGGGCCGCTACCAACCCCCGATCGGGATTTAAACCCCTGGAGCTAACCGTGGACTTTGACCGTGCTGTCGGTCGCTGGACGCTGCTGCTTTTGGGGGACCTTTGGTGCTTGTGCTCAGCGACCGTGATGTTTAAACAACAACAACAACAACAACGACCACAACAACAATAATAACACAAAAACGCAAACAAATTCTCACCGGGCGCCTCTTCCGATGGGGCGGTCGGCAGAGACGAGCGCTGGAATACGCCCAGGGGTCCAACCCACGCCCGGCGGCTCCCACAATCACTTCGTTGAGAATCATGGCAGCCGGGGCCCTGGAGAGGTGAGAGAGAGAGAGAGACAACGCCGCCCACACGATCAAGAGAACAACCCTCGGCCTCAAGACGCACCGCGAGTGCCGCCGTTACTACGCGGAACGCGCGCCGTTATAACTCGGGCACCTCAACGCCCATGGGAAGGGAGTTTCGAAACATTTGTGCTGTGATCCACAAACTCTCACTGCTCAGCTGTAACAATCAGACGGTACGCGCCTCTCCTCTTCCCGTATCCGTCTCTCTCCACGTGAAAAAAATTAACCCGTAAAAAAAAAGTTTTTCACTATAAATTCTTTATATGCGTGGCGGCTAGAGTCCTCTCGTCCTCTGGCTTGAGATGGCTGCCACCTATGGGTCAGATGATTGCCTGCCACCATTAAGCAATTGGTAATTAAATATAATTTATTTTTTCCTAAAAAGTGTAACATTTTGGAAAAAATTTTTACGAAAATAAATTGTCACGCACAATGAGTCTGTGTGGCAAATGTCAGCTCGATTGGCTTACGGGAAGTGGGTTAAAAAACGACCGAAAGATTTCCACGGTCGTAAGCGCGCAGCAAGCAAGCAAGTGAACTTAATATAAAGGATTTAAAAAAAAGAAAATTTTTGACACGTCCCATTTACCACACGGCCTTCTGGGAGTGCAACGTCAACTGCAGCATCTGTTCAAAAACAAGCAAGACTCTGGGCTGGTTTCGAAACCTTCAGCATCTCATCGGCAATGTCAGGGTCGCTTGAAGTCAGAATTTGTATTGATACCGGAGGAGGAATCCGAAGAGCCATGAAGATGTCCAGCGGGGTCACGGGGTCAGAAAGCTTCGACAACAAACAGCACAAAAAAGCACGATAGGGGGTGCCAAGTATCGGAAAGGTGAACCATCTTCTTGGTTCTTTCGGTAGAGTCACGTAGAAGGGAAATAATAAAATAATAAAAAAAAAACGTAATAAAATAATTCTCACGACGTTTCGGCCACAACGCAAGCAGCCGTCCTCAGGTGAAAACCAGGTCTGTCGAGGCGACAGCGTCTGAATGAAACACCCCACGTGCTTGGAGCATATATATAAGCTGGGTTGGAAGGGGGGAAAAGGGCGCCTTGACAAAAGAATATGCACCTGAGGACGGCTGCTTGCGTTGTGGCCGAAACGTCGTGAGAATTGTTTTATTATGTTTTATTTTTAATATTCTATTATTTCCATTCTACGTGACTTTACCGAAAGAACCAAGAAGATGAATCCCTGCAGTCACGAAAGCTTTAAATCGAGAGGTGAACCAATAGCTTAAAAAATTTTCAAAAATTAAACGAATGCCGTGAGCTGCTCGCACTCATAGGGCAAGGACTCTCTCCGCAAATTTACAAGTAGCTCTGTGGTATCCACAGGTCGCAATTGGGTACCCGATACCCGTACCCTACCCGATACCCGGCTACCCGTACCTGGCCGGGTACGGGTACCCGTTTGCGACCCTGGTGCGGCCCGGTACGGGTACGGGTAGGCCGTGAGTCACTGGTGAGTAACCGTTTGTCACTCATTTCCCAATGTCTTGTCTCTTCTCACAATTCAAGTTCCTAGAATCAACCCACCCGCGCCTGCAACATGGGTTTAATCGGGTACCCGTACTCGTACCCTACCCGATACCCGGCCGGGACCCACCGTTGGAAACAGGAGGACTCACCGATCTAGCCGGGACCCACCGATAAAGCCAGGACCCAGCGCTGTAGCCGGGACCTACCGATCTAGCCAGGATCCACCGCTGGAAACAGGAGGACTCACCGATGTAACCGGGACCCACCGATCTAGCCGGGACCCAGCGCTGTAGCCGGGAGGACCCACCGATGTAGCCGGGACCTACCGATAAAGCCAGGACCCACCGATCTAGCCGGGACATACCGATCTAGTTAGGACCCACCACTGTAAACAAGAGGACTCACCGATGTAGCCGGGACCCACCGATCTAGCCAGGACCCATCGATCTAGCCGGGACATACCGATCTAGCCGGGACCCTCCGCTGTAGCCGGTAGGACCCACCGTTGTAGCCGGGACATACCGATCTAGCCGGCACCCAGCGCTGTAGCCGGTAGGACCCACCGTTGCAGCCGGGACTCTCGGTACATCTCTAGGAACGTGTCGACGAGGAGGTAGAGGTCTCCGAAGAACCCGAGCGTGCGGCAGATCTGCTGCAGCGTGGCGTGCACTCGCTCGTCCGAGAAGCCCCTGAAGCGCTTCCTCCGCCCGCCCGGGATTGGCCAGTCCGAGGGGGCAGAGCCGGCGAGCGGCCAATGGGCACGCCCGCCTGCGGCGACGCCCCTCTCGCCGCAAAATGGCCGCCGACGTCCGCGTCCCCCGCCGGTGGCGGCTCCGGGGAGGCAATGGCGGCGGCTGCTTCATCGCCATCGCCTCTTTCTCCTCCTCTTCCTTCCTCCTCCTCCACTTCCCCCTCCTCCACCACGACCTGCTGGCTCGTGTCGGGCGCGAGGAGCTGAACGAGAGCCCGGGCGAGGCGGGAGAGGTGCGGGGCGGAACGCAGGAGGGCCGAGACGCGCGGGCCCAGCAGGCGCAGGTAGCCCAGCAGGCGCGAGAGCGTGGCCAGCTTGAGGTCGTCGGCGGCGGTGGCGGAGCGGGCGAGGCGAGGGAGCGAGGAACAGAGGGAGAAGGCGCGCTCCAGCGCCGATTCCTCCACGGCCCGGTCGTCGCCGGGAGCCGTGCCGAGGAGCGAACGGCGGCGGCGCCGGAGGACGGAGAAGCTGGCGGATCGAACCTGTGGGGGGGGGGGCGGCCACCGCGTTGGGAGCGGAACGGGGAGAGCGGAGCGGGCGGCGGGTTGGGCAGAGGAACGGGCGGAGGATAAACAGATGGATGGGAGGACGATAAACAGATGGGCGAACACAAATACAGAACGGATAGAGGGAGGGATGGATGGATTTTTTTCTATATCCAAAAGTCGTTTTCTATGCTCTTTGGTTTTTTCGGTAAAGTCACGTCGGTAAAAATATGTAAGTACATTTAATCGCGAAGTTACTGTAATTTTGCTGTGACGGTTCCACCTGAAGACGGAAGCTTGTGTTGCCTCCGAAACTATTTAATTTATTTAAATTTTTCACCTACGTGACTTTACCAATAATCCTTGCAGTCACGAAAACTTCAAATCTAGAATGGTTTTCTATTCCCCGAGATGAAATAATTCGCAATGCTGCAGCGAGTGGTAGTGCCCCGGAAAAATGATGTAACGAAACTACTTTGCTACAATAGAAATTAATCATTCACGTTAACACTGAGAACGAATTTCTTTAGAATCGCTTTTTTGTGTTTTAGTTTGTTGTACTCCGATTAGCGCGGTTGGCATCCATCATCATCCATCATCATCAGCATCATCATCAGCATCATCATCACACCATCATCCATCATCATCCATCATCACCCACCACCATCGCCACCACGTCTCACCCTCTGGTCCTCGTCGCACGACAGCCCCACCACGACGTCCAACATCGCCGCCACGGCGTCGGCGCCCAGCACGCGGCGACAGCGCCGCAGCAAGCGCCCGGCCAGCGCCGCCGCCTCGAGGCGCACGCGCCAGGCGCGGTGCCCCGCCGCCACGGGCCCCAGCCGCAGCAGCAGCGGCGCCAGCCTCTCCCCCGTGGCCCGGGCCCAGTCGGGGGTCCTCCTCACGAGCAGCGAGGGGGGGGCCCCTCCCCCCTCGTCGCCCCGCGCCGCCGCCGCCTGGACCGCTTGGTCCGGTTCGCGGGGGTCGGGGGTCAGGAGGTCGTCCGGCGCGGCGCGGGCCACGGCGTGGGCCAGGAGGCGCGTCGCCAGCGCCGCGACGGCGCCGGGCTGCGTGGCGGCGCGACCGCCGCACGTGGTGACGATGCGGCACAGCGCCGTGGCCGTGCCCGGCAGGAAGGAGGCGAGGGAGTCGAAGGCTTTGCGCGTCGCGATCGCGTTTCCTTCCTCCTCCTCTTCCTCCACCTCCTCCTCCTCTTTCTCCTTCTCCACCACCTCCTCCACCTCCTCCTCCTCCACCTCCTCCTCCTCCACCTCCTCCTCCCCACCGACCGCAAGCCGCGAAAACAAGACCCTCACGCCGCCCCCTTGGCACGCGTCTCCCCGGCGGGCCCGCGGCGGGACGGAGAGCGCGGCGGCAGCCGCGGCGGACCGTGGGCGGCGTCACGGCGCGGCAGGAGCCAGAGGGCGGCGAGGCACTCGAGCGCCAGCAGCCTGAGCGCTCGCTCCCCCTCCCCCTCGGCCACCGCCAGCAGCGTGGACACAGCGTGGCCCAACCGCGCAAGCGCCGCCCCCGTGCGGCGCGGCCGGGCGTCGTCGTCGTCGCCGTCGTCGTAGAGGGCGGCCGCGGCGGCGGGCTCGGCACAGCGGAGCAGCGCGGCGAGCGCCGTCAACGCCGCCAGCTTCACCTCCTCGGAGTTGCCGCCGCCGCCGCCGCCGCCGCCGTTGCCGCGATCGTCGCACAGCGCGCACAGCTCGGTGAGCAGCTCGCCCAGGAGACGTCCGTCCGAGACGGGGGCCCGCGACAGGACGGCCGACATGCACTCGGCCGCGGCCACGCGCAGGTGCTCCAGCGCCGCGTCCAGCGCCGCCGACGACGCCGACGAGGAGGGACCCACCCCCGCTGGGCCGCGTCGGCTCGCCGGAGAGCGTGGCGCGGGGCGAAGAGCACGTAGTCCAGCAGGCGGCGCAGGTGCGGGTCGGGCACGCGGCTCAGGGCGCCGGCGAGGGAGCGGAGCGTGTCGCGCGACGGGAAGCGAGTCACAGCCACGCAGAACGGGCGCAGCGCCGCGAACGACGGGCCCGGGGAGTTGGCGTCGGCGTCGCCGCCGGAGCAAGCGGACGGAGAGGCGGCCGTGGGCTTGGCGACGCTGGTGCCGCTGGAGGAGGAGGGATCGCCGGTGTTGATGCCGGTGAAGTCGCCCATTGCGCCGGGCGAGGCGAGCATCTGTCAACGCACGGGGGGGCGGGGGTGGTGAATTCGTCAGGCTCGGTGGCACGAGTGTTAAGGTGCGTACACCTGTGCGTAGGCCTCGGCAAGGTAAGGTAAAAGTGTAAAAACAACGAGGCTACCTTTACCCTACCTTTTACCTTACCACAATACAATCACTCTACCCTACCTTTTAGCCTTTAGCAGGAAAGGCAAAAGATAAAAAGCAACGAGCCTACCCTTTACCCTTACCCCTTGACATGTGTATACACACACACAGTGTATACACACAGTGTAAACACACACACGTGTACACACACACACGTGTACACACACACACGTGTACACACACACGTATACACACAGTGTACACACACAGTGTACACACACAGTGTACACACACAGTGTATACACAGTGTACACACAGTGTATACACACACAGTGTACACACAAGTGCATACACACACACAGTGTACACACAAGTGCATACACACACAGTGTATACACACACACACGTGTATACACACACAGTGTATACACACACACACGTGTATACACATACAGTGTACACACACAAAGTGTACACAGTGTACACACAGTGCATACACACACAGTGTATACACACACAGTGTACACACACACAGTGTACACACACACAGTGTACACACACGTGTACACACAAAAACAGTGTATACACAGTGTATACACACACACATGTACACACACACACACGTATACACACACACACGTGTACACTCACACACACACGTGTACACTCACACACACACGTGTACACACACACACGTGTACACACACACACGTGTATACACAGTGTACACACACACGTGTACACACACGTATACACAACACACACACAGTGCACACACACGTGTACACACACACACACACGTGTACACACACACGTGTACACACACACAAACCTAATTGTACAGAGGCAAGTGATACCCCCGTATAGCCTCAACAGACTTGTGGGGCAAGTGCTGTTGGCGAATATCACAGCTTCTTTGGTTTCCGTGCGGTGTGAAAGAAGTGTACCACACACACACACACAGGGCATTAGAGGGGGCACGACACACGATATTGGGGGGCTTGGCTGTGGCCCGGGCCACAGACGCGAACTAACGTTACTATGGCCGGGTGCAGTCCATCCGCTAGACGACAACGGCTTATAAACGCACGCTGCACGAAACGCCGTCTGTCACTCACATTCGTCGCAAGTAGTCCAATGGCAAAGCTTAACGTCGGCAGCTGGCGGCGTCGATTTTATAATAAAAACTAAAAAGATTAAACGTTTCGCTACGGAGCCCAAGTCCAGCCGCAACGGCCATTGGCTCCGCCTCTTTGTGACGTCACGTCCGGTGTGGAACCAATCGCCTCACGCGATCGATTTACGAAGAAAAATATTATTTATAAACAAACGAACAACAAAAACCCCGTCAGATAATTACTAAGCGCTTCGTCGAGATTCGTTATTTATTTTTGTTGATATTTTATTTAGTTATTTATTTTTATCGCGGTAACGAGGGAGGTGGGGGGAGGGGAACTGCATCCGGTTGCAACAAAACGCGATCTGATTGGCTAATCTTGAGAGATTGTGGGTGGGGGTAAGAATCAAACTCTTAGTTCTTTCGGTAAAGTCACCATGTAGGTAAAATATGAAATTAAAATTGATAAAAATAAAACAATAAAAATCACGACGTTTGTGTTGCCTCCGAAACGTCGTGATTTTTATTGTTTTATTTTTATAAATTTTAATTTCATTTTTTGCCTCCGAAACGTCGTGATTTTTATTGTTTTATTTTTATTAATTTTCATTTCATTTTTTACCTACATGGTGACTTTACCGAAAGAACTAAGAGTATAATCCTTGCAGTCACGAAAGCTTCAAATCTAGAATTAAGTTAAGAATCAAGGACACCCACCCCCCAACTCACGTGACTTCGACGCCGCCATCTTGGGTAGGGATATTTTAACGAATATAAAATGTTAAATTTCGATTTAAAGCTTTCGTGACTGCAGGGATTCATCTTCTTGGTTCTTTCGGTAAAGTCACGTTGAAGGGAAGTAATAAAATAATAAAAATAAAATAAAATAATTCTCACGACGTTTCGGCCAGTCCTCAGCATCTTCACCTGAGGACGGTGCTTGCGTTGTGGCCGAAACGTCGTGAGAATAATTTTATTATGTTTATNTTATTTTATTATTTCCCTTCTACGTGACTTTACCGAAAGAACCAAGAATATGAATCCCTGCAGTCACGAAAGCTTTAAATCGAAATTTACATTATATTGTTAACATATCCCTACCCAAGATGGCGGCGCCGAAGTCACGTGAGTTGGGGGGGTGTCCTTGATTCTTAACTTAATTCTAGATTTGAAGCTTTCGTGACTGCAAGGATTATACTCTTAGTTCTTTCGGTAAAGTCACCATGTAGGTAAAAAATGAAATGAAAATTAATAAAACAATAAAATCACGACGTTTCGGAGGCAAAAAAAAATTAAAATTTAAAATAAAACAATAAAAACTTTCAACACAAACGTTGTGATTTTATTGTTTTATTTTTTATCAATTTTAATTTCATTTTTACCTACATGGTGACTTTACCGAAAGAACTAAGAGTTTGATTCTTACCCCCACCCACAATCTCTCAAGATTAGCCAATCAGATCGCGTTTTGTTGCAACCGGATGCAGTTCCCTCCCCCACCTCCCTCGTTACCGCGATAAAAATAAATAACTAAATAAAATATCAACAAAAATAAATAACGAATCTCGACGAAGCGCTTAGTAATTATCTGACGGGGTTTTGTTGTTCGTTTGTTTATAAAATAATATTTTTCTTCGTAAATCGATCGCCTGAGGCGATTGGTTCCACACCGGACGTGACGTCACAAAGAGGCGGAGCCAATGGCCGTTGCGGCTGGACTTGGGCTCCGTAGCGAAACGTTTAATCTTTTTAGTTTTTATTATAAAATCGACGCCGCCAGCTGCCGACGTTAAGCTTTGCCATTGGACTACTTGCGACGAATGTGAGTGACAGACGGCGTTTCGTGCAGCGTGCGTTTATAAGCCGTTGTCGTCTAGCGGATGGACTGCACCCGGCCATATTAACGTTAGTTCGCGTCTGTGGCCCGGGCCACAGCCAAGCCCCCCAATATCGTGTGTCGTGCCCCCTCTAATGCCCGTGTGTGTGTGTGTGTGTGTTAAACTTCTTTCACACCGCACGGAAACCAAAGAAGCTGTGATATTCGCCAACAGCACTTGCCCCACAAGTCTGTTGAGGCTATACGGGGGTATCACTTGCCTCTGTACAATTAGGTTTGTGTGTGTGTACACGTGTGTGTGTACACGTGTGTGTGTGTACATGTGTGTGTGTGTATACACGTGTGTACACGTGTGTGTACACGTGTGTGTGTGTGTGTTGTGTATACGTGTGTGTACACGTGTGTGTGTGTACACGTGTGTGTGTACACTGTGTATACACGTGTGTGTGTGTACACGTGTGTGTGGGTGTGTGTACACGTGTGTGTGTGAGTGTACACGTGTGTGTGTGAGTGTACACGTGTGTGTGTGTATACGTGTGTGTGTGTGTACATGTGTTGTGTATACACTGTGTATACACTGTTTTTGTGTGTACACGTGTGTGTACACTGTGTGTGTGTACACTGTGTGTGTGTAACTGTGTGTGTATACACTGTGTGTGTGTACACTGTGTGTGTGTGTGTACATGTGTGTGTGTACACTGTGTGTGTACGTGTGTGTGTGTACACTGTGTGTGTATACACTTTGTGTGTGTACACTGTGTGTGTATGCACTTGTGTGTACACTGTGTGTGTGTANCACTTGTGTGTACACTGTGTGTGTATACACTTGTGTGTACACTGTGTGTTACACTTGTGTGTACACTGTGTGTGTACACTGTGTGTGTACACTGTGTGTGTACACTGTGTGTGTATACACTGTGGTGNACACTGTGTGTGTGTATACACTGGTGTGTGTATACACTGTGTGTGTGTATACACATGTCAAGGGGTAAGGGTAAAGGGTAGGCTCGTTGCTTTTTATCTTTTGCCTTTCCTGCTAAAGGCTAAAAGGTAGGGTAGAGTGATTGTATTGTGGTAAGGTAAAAGGTAGGGTAAAGGTAGCCTCGTTGTTTTTACACTTTTACCTTGCCTTGCCGAGGCCTACGCACAGGTGTACGCACCTTAACACTCGTGCCACCGAGCCTGACGAATTCACCACCCCCGCCCCCCGTGCGTTGACAGATGCTCGCCTCGCCCGGCGCAATGGGCGACTTCACCGGCATCAACACCGGCGATCCCTCCTCCTCCAGCGGCACCAGCGTCGCCAAGCCCACGGCCGCCTCTCCGTCCGCTTGCTCCGGCGGCGACGCCGACGCCAACTCCCCGGGCCCGTCGTTCGCGGCGCTGCGCCCGTTCTGCGTGGCCGTGACTCGCTTCCCGTCGCGCGACACGCTCCGCTCCCTCGCCGGCGCCCTGAGCCGCGTGCCCGACCCGCACCTGCGCCGCCTGCTGGACTACGTGCTCTTCGCCCCGCGCCACGCTCTCCGGCGAGCCGACGCGGCCCAGCGGGGGTGGGTCCCTCCTCGTCGTCGGCGCTGGACGCGGCGCTGGAGCACCTGCGCGTGGCCGCGGCCGAGTGCATGTCGGCCGTCCTGTCGCGGGCCCCCGTCTCGGACGGACGTCTCCTGGGCGAGCTGCTCACCGAGCTGTGCGCGCTGTGCGACGATCGCGGCAACGGCGGCGGCGGCGGCGGCGGCAACTCCGAGGAGGTGAAGCTGGCGGCGTTGACGGCGCTCGCCGCGCTGCTCCGCTGTGCCGAGCCCGCCGCCGCGGCCGCCCTCTACGACGACGGCGACGACGACGCCCGGCCGCGCCGCACGGGGGCGGCGCTTGCGCGGCTGGGCCACGCTGTGTCCACGCTGCTGGCGGTGGCCGAGGGGGAGGGGAGCGAGCGCTCAGGCTGCTGGCGCTCGAGTGCCTCGCCGCCCTCTGGCTCCTGCCGCGCCGTGACGCCGCCCACGGTCCGCCGCGGCTGCCGCCGCGCTCTCCGTCCCGCCGCGGGCCCGCCGGGGAGACGCGTGCCAAGGGGGCGGCGTGAGGGTCTTGTTTTCGCGGCTTGCGGTCGGTGGGAGGAGGAGGTGGAGGAGGAGGTGGTGGAGGAGGTGGTGGAGAAGGAGAAAGAGGAGGAGGAGGTGGAGGAAGAGGAGGAGGAAGGAAACGCGATCGCGACGCGCAAAGCCTTCGACTCCCTCGCCTCCTTCCTGCCGGGCACGGCCACGGCGCTGTGCCGCATCGTCACCACGTGCGGCGGTCGCGCCGCCACGCAGCCCGGCGCCGTCGCGGCGCTGGCGACGCGCCTCCTGGCCCACGCCGTGGCCCGCGCCGCGCCGGACGACCTCCTGACCCCCGACCCCCGCGAACCGGACCAAGCGGTCCAGGCGGTGGCGGCGCGGGGCGACGAGGGGGAGGGGCCCCCCCTCGCTGCTCGTGAGGAGGACCCCCGACTGGGCCCGGGCCACGGGGGAGAGGCTGGCGCCGCTGCTGCTGCGGCTGGGGCCCGTGGCGGCGGGGCACCGCGCCTGGCGCGTGCGCCTCGAGGCGGCGGCGCTGGCCGGGCGCTTGCTGCGGCGCTGTCGCCGCGTGCTGGGCGCCGACGCCGTGGCGGCGATGTTGGACGTCGTGGTGGGGCTGTCGTGCGACGAGGACCAGAGGGTGAGACGATGGTGGCGATGGTGGTGGGTGATTGTGGATGATGATGGATGATGGTGATGATGATGCTGATGATGATGCTGATGATGATGGATGATGATGGATGCCAACCGCGCTAATCGGAGTACAACAAACTAAAACACAAAAAAGCGATTCTAAAGAAATTCGTTCTCAGTGTTAACGTGAATGATTAATTTCTATTGTAGCAAAGTAGTTTCGTTACATCATTTTTCCGGGGCACTACCACTCGCTGCAGCATTGCGAATTATTTCATCTCGGGGAATAGAAAACCATTCTAGATTTGAAGTTTTCGTGACTGCAAGGATTATTGGTAAAGTCACGTAGGTGAAAAATTAATAAATTAAATAGTTTCGGAGGCAACACAAGCTTCCGTCTTCAGGTGGAACCGTCACAGCAAAATTACAGTAACTTCGCGATTAAATGTACTTACATATTTTTACCGACGTGACTTTACCGAAAAAACCAAAGAGCATAGAAAACGACTTTTGGATATAAAAAAAATCCATCCATCCCTCCCTCTATCCGTTCTGTATTTGTGTTCGCCCATCTGTTTATCGTCCTCCCATCCATCTGTTTATCCTCCGCCCGTTCCTCTGCCCAACCCGCCCGCCCGCTCCGCTCTCCCCGTTCCGCTCCCAACGCGGTGGCCGCCCCCCCCCCCACAGGTTCGATCCGCCAGCTTCTCCGTCCTCCGGCGCCGCCGCCGTTCGCTCCTCGGCACGGCTCCCGGCGACGACCGGGCCGTGGAGGAATCGGCGCTGGAGCGCGCCTTCTCCCTCTGTTCCTCGCTCCCTCGCCTCGCCCGCTCCGCCACCGCCGCCGACGACCTCAAGCTGCCACGCTCTCGCGCCTGCTGGGCTACCTGCGCCTGCTGGGCCCGCGCGTCTCGGCCCTCCTGCGTTCCGCCCCGCACCTCTCCCGCCTCGCCCGGGCTCTCGTTCAGCTCCTCGCGCCCGACACGAGCCAGCAGGTCGTGGTGGAGGAGGGGGAAGTGGAGGAGGAGGAAGGAAGAGGAGGAGAAAGAGGCGATGGCGATGAAGCAGCCGCCGCCATTGCCTCCCCGGAGCCGCCACCGGCGGGGACGCGGACGTCGGCGGCCATTGTGCGGCGAGAGGGGCGTCGCCGCAGGCGGGCGAACCCATTGGCCGCTCGCCGGCTCTGCCCCTCGGACTGGCCAATCCCGGGCGGGCGGAGGAAGCGCTTCAGGGGCTTCTCGGACGAGCGAGTGCACGCCACGCTGCAGCAGATCTGCCGCACGCTCGGGTTCTTCGG
This sequence comes from Lethenteron camtschaticum, assembly GCA_018977245.1. NCBI lineage: Eukaryota > Metazoa > Chordata > Hyperoartia > Petromyzontiformes > Petromyzontidae > Lethenteron > Lethenteron camtschaticum. The sequence continues at coordinate 190,823 of MU249727.1, read as the reverse complement.
AGACCTCTACCTCCTCGTCGACACGTTCCTAGAGATGTACCGAGAGTCCCGGCTGCAACGGTGGTCCTACCGGCTACAGCGCTGGGTGCCGGCTAGATCGGTATGTCCCGGCTACAACGGTGGGTCCTACCGGCTACAGCGGAGGGTCCCGGCTAGATCGGTATGTCCCGGCTAGATCGGTGGGTCCTGGCTAGATCGGTGGGTCCCGCTACATCGGTGAGTCCTCTTGTTTACAGTGGTGGGTCCTAACTAGATCGGTATGTCCCGGCTAGATCGGTGGGTCCTGGCTTTATCGGTAGGTCCCGGATACATCGGTGGGTCCTCCCGGCTACAGCGCTGGGTCCCGGCTAGATCGGTGGGTCCCGGTTACATCGGTGAGTCCTCCTGTTTCCAGCGGTGGATCCTGGCTAGATCGGTAGGTCCCGGCTACAGCGCTGGGTCCTGGCTTTATCGGTGGGTCCCGGCTAGATCGGTGAGTCCTCCTGTTTCCAACGGTGGGTCCCGGCCGGGTATCGGGTAGGGTACGGGTACGGGTACCCGATTAAACCCATGTTGCAGGCGCGGGTGGGTTGATTCTAGGAACTTGAATTGTGAGAAGAGACAAGATGTTGGGAAATGAGTGACAAACGGTTACTCACCAGTGACTCACGGCCTACCCGTACCCGTACCGGGCCGCACCAGGGTCGCAAACGGGTACCCGTACCCGGCCGGTACGGGTAGCCGGGTATCGGGTAGGGTATGGGTATCGGGTACCCAATTGCGACCTGTGGATACCACAGAGCACTTGTAAAGTCTTGCGGAGAGAGTCCTTGCCCTATGAGTGTCGAGCAGCTCACCGGCATTCGTTTAATTTTTGAAAATTTTTTAAGCTATTGGTTCACCTCTCGATTTAAAGCTTTCGTGACTGCAGGGATTCATCTTCTTGTTCTTTCGGTAAAGTCACGTAGAATGGAAATAATAGAATATTAAAAATAAAACATAATAAAACAATTCTCACGACGTTTCGGCCACAACGCAAGCAGCCGTCCTCAGGTGCATATTCTTTTGTCAAGGCGCCCTTTTCCCCCCTTCCAACCCAGCTTATATATATGCTCCAAGCACGTGGGGTGTTTCATTCAGACGCTGTCGCCTCGACAGACCTGGTTTTCACCTGAGGACGGCTGCTTGCGTTGTGGCCGAAACGTCGTGAGAATTATTTTATTACGTTTTTTTTTATTATTTTATTATTTCCCTTCTACGTGACTTACCGAAAGAACCAAGAAGATGGTTCACCTTTCCGATACTTGGCACCCCCTATCGTGCTTTTTTGTGCTGTTTGTTGTCGAAGCTTTCTGACCCCGTGACCCCGCTGGACATCTTCATGGCTCTTCGGATTCCTCCTCCGGTATCAATACAAATTCTGACTTCAAGCGACCCTGACATTGCCGATGAGATGCTGAAGGTTTCGAAACCAGCCCAGAGTCTTGCTTGTTTTTGAACCGATGCTGCAGTTGACGTTGCACTCCCAGAAGGCCGTGTGGTAAATGGGACGTGTCAAAAATTTTCTTTTTTTTTAATCCTTTATATTAAGTTCACTTGCTTGCTTGCTTGCGCGCTTACGACCGTGGAAATCTTTCGGTCGTTTTTTAACCCACTTCCCGTAAGCCAATCGAGCTGACATTTGCCACACAGACTCATTGTGCGTGACAATTTATTTTCGTAAAAATTTTTTCCAAAATGTTACACTTTTTAGGAAAAAATAAATTATATTTAATTACCAATTGCTTAATGGTGGCAGGCAATCATCTGACCCATAGGTGGCAGCCATCTCAAGCCAGAGGACGAGAGGACTCTAGCCGCCACGCATATAAAGAATTTATAGTGAAAAACTTTTTTTTTACGGGTTAATTTTTTTCACGTGGAGAGAGACGGATACGGGAAGAGGAGAGGGCGCGTACCGTCTGATTGTTACAGCTGAGCAGTGAGGTTTGTGGATCACAGCACAAATGTTTCGAAACTCCCTTCCCATGGGCGTTGAGGTGCCCGAGTTATAACGGCGCGCGTTCCGCGTAGTAACGGCGGCACTCGCGGTGCGTCTTGAGGCCGAGGGTTGTTCTCTTGATCGTGTGGGCGGCGTTGTCTCTCTCTCTCTCTCACCTCTCCAGGGCCCCGGCTGCCATGATTCTCAACGAAGTGATTGTGGGAGCCGCCGGGCGTGGGTTGGACCCCTGGGCGTATTCCAGCGCTCGGTCTCTGCCGACCGCCCCATCGGAAGAGGCGCCCGGTGAGAATTTGTTTGCGTTTTTGTGTTATTATTGTTGTTGTGGTCATCGTTGTTGTTGTTGTTGTTTAAACATCACGGTCGCTGAGCACAAGCACCAAAGGTCCCCCAAAAGCAGCAGCGTCCAGCGACCGACAGCACGGTCAAAGTCCACGGTTAGCTCCAGGGGTTTAAATCCCGATCGGGGTTGGTAGCGGCCCATCACCTCTCTGGGTTGATAAAAATGAGGACGGGAACTCCTCTACTTAAGAACTTTCAGAGATACGAACAAACCCGTCCGTGTGTCCAGTTGCCCGTTCGGACCGACAGTCGTAATTTCAACCGTTGCACAATAGATGGCGGTGGTGGCATCTACATCTGCAGAACGTGAAGAACCAGTGGCATCTACATCAGCAGAACGTGAAAAACCAATGGCATCTATATCTGCAGAACGTGAAGAACCAGTGGCATCTACATCAGCAGAACGTGAAGAACCAGTGGCATCTACATCTGCAGAACGTGAAAAACCAGTGGCATCTACATCTGCAGACCGTGTAGAACCAGTGGCATCTACATCTGCAGAACGTAAAGAACCAGTGGCATCTACATCTGCAGAACGTGAAGAACCAGTGGCATCTACATCTGCAGAACGTGAAAAACCAGTGGCATCTACATCTGCAGACCGTGTAGAACCAGTGGCATCTACATCTGCAGAACGTAAAGAACCAGTGGCATCTACATCTGCAGAACGTGAAGAACCAGTGGCATCTACATCTGCAGAACGTGAAAAACCAGTGGCATCTACATCTGCAGAACGTGAAGAACCAGTGGCATCTACATCTGCAGACCGTGTAGAACCAGTGACATCTACATCTGCAGAACGTGTAGAACCAGTGGCATCTACATCTGCAGAACGTGTAGAACCAGTGGCATCTACATCTGCAGAACGTGAAGAACCAGTGGCATCTACATCTGCAGAACGTGAAAANCCAGTGGCAACTACAGAACGTGAAGAACCAGTGGCATCTACATCTGCAGACGTGAAGAACCAGTGGCATCTACATCAGCAGAACGTGAAGAACCAGTGGCATCTACATCTGCAGAACGTGAAGAACCAGTGGCATCTACATCTGCAGAACGTGAAGAACCAGTGGCATCTACAGAACAGGCATCAGAACGTGAAGAACCAGTGGCTCTACATCTGTAGAGAGTAAGAACCAGTGGCATCTACATCTGCAGAATGTGAAGAACCAGTGGCATCTACAGAACGGAAGAACCAGTGGCATCTACATCTGCAGAACGTGAAGAACCAGTGGCATCTACATCTGCAGAACGTGAAGAACCAGTGGCATCTACATCTGCAGAACGTGAAGAACCAGTGGCATCTACATCTGCAGAACGTGAAAACCAGTGGCATCTACAGAACAGGAAGAACCAGTGGCTTCTACATCTGTAGAGAGTTAAGAACCAGTGGCATCTACATCTGCAGAATGTGAAGAACCAGTGGCATCTACAGAACGGAAGAACCAGTGGCATCTACATCTGCAGAATGCGAAGAACCAGTGGCATCTACAGAACGGGAAAAACCAGTGGCATCTACATCTGTAGAGAGTTAAGAACCAGTGGCATCTACATCTGCAGAACGTGAAGAACCAGTGGCATCTACATCTGCAGAATGTGAAGAACCAGTGGCATCTACATCTGCAGAACGTGAAGAACCAGTGGCATCTACATCTGCAGAACGTGAAGAACCAGTGGCATCTACATCTGCAGAACATGAAAACCAGTGGCATCTACAGAACATGAAGAACCAGTGGCATCTACATCTACAGAACGTGAAGAACCAGTGGCATCTACATCTGCAGAACGTGAAGAACCAGTGGCATCTACATCTGCAGAACCAGTGGCATCTACATCTACAGGAGATTATTTGCCATCCCGTGTTTAGAACACGTACAACGTGTGGAATCGACAGGAGTAAAACTTGAACAACGACTTGCACAGACAGCTTCAGCAAGTGAGGAGCCTGTACCACCTTGAGGAGAGTCAATAGCGGGTTGTTTCAGTGGCAGCTACCCCCGCAGAACGTGAATTGCCACCAGGGCTCGAGACGGGAAGAACTCAACTCCGTGACGTCGACTTCTTCTCCCNGAACCCGTCGCGGCGGTCGCTTCTCCACTCGGCGCGTGCAGCAGCAGTGACACCTAGGGGGCATGTTCAACCAGAGGTCGCAACGGGTTTTGATCCTTACGTACCCGGCGCATCAGGGTCGCAAACGGGTACCCGTACCCAGCGGTACGGGTACCCGCCCTACCACCGTATCCTACCCAAAAGAGTAAANGGTGACTCACCAGTGACTCGGCCTACCCGTACCCGGCCGCAAGTCGAGGAGTACCCGTACCTCCGGGTAGGATAGCCGGTATCGGGTAGGGTCGGGTACGAGTACCCATTGCNACCTCTGCCACAGGCGCGCCGAACCCCCACCAGGGCTCGACACGGGCAGGCGATTGGCTCCGGTACAGCCANGAGGAGCTGTTCTGGCTGGAGCTGTGGTGGAGGATACACCTCGCCGGCACTGGCGCTGCCGCGGCGCGCTGGGCAACTCGGCGTGCCGGGAGACGCCCACCGGAGCTATGTCGCTCGTTGTGCCGCTCGCCCCGGCGGTGGAAGGGTGGCGAACGGGCATTCACCCACCCACTCACTCGGAGACGCTCCACCCACACTCACTCACTCAAAACGCTCCACCCACACTCACTCACCAGAGACGCTCCACCCACATCACTCACCAGGACGCTCCACCCTCACCACTCAAAGACGCTCCCACACCTCACCAGAGACGCTCCACCCTCACTCAATCAGAGACGCTCCACCCTCACNCACTCAGAGACGCTCCACCCTCACTNACTCAGNGATGCTCCACCCTCACTCACTCAGGAGCTCCACCCTCACTCACTCAGAGACGCTCCACCCTCACTCACTCAGAGACACTCCACCTCACTCACTCAGAGACACTCCACCCTCACTCACTCAGAGACGCTCCACACTCACTCACTCGGAGATGGTCCACCCTCACTCACTCAGAGACGCTCCACACTCACTCACTCGGAGACGCTCCACACTCACTCACTCGGAGACGCTCCACACTCACTCACTCGGAGATGGTCCACCCTCACTCACTCAGAGACGCTCCACACTCACTCACTCACTCGGAGACGCTCCACACTCACTCACTCTGAGACGGTCCACCCTCACTCAGAGATGCTCCACCCTCACTCACTCAGAGACGCTCCACCCTCACTCACTCAGAGACGCTCCACCCTCACTCACTCAGAGACGCTCCACCCTCACTCACTCAGAGATGCTCCACCCTCACTCACTCAGAGACGTTCCACCCTCACTCACTCAGAGACGCTCCACCCTCACTCACTCAGAGACGCTCCACCCTCACTCAGAGATGCTCCACCCTCACTCACTCAGAGACGCTCCACACTCACTCACTCAGAGACACTCCACCCTCACTCACTCAGAGACGCTCCACCCTCACTCACTCAGAGACGCTCCACCCTCACTCACTCAGAGACGCTCCACACTCACTCACTCAGAGATGCTCCACCCTCACTCACTCAGAGACGCTCCACCCTCACTCACTCAGAGACCCTCCACCCTCACTCACTCAGAGACGCTCCACCCTCACTCACTCACTCACTCGGAGACGCTCCACCCTCACTCACTCAGAGACCCTCCACCCTCACTTACTCGGAGACGCTCCACACTCACTCACTCAGAGACGCTCCACCTCACTCACTCAGAGACGCTCCACCCTCACTCACTCAGAGACGCTCCACACTCACTCACTCAGAGATGCTCCACCCTCACTCACTCAGAGACGCTCCACCCTCACTCACTCAGAGACGCTCCACCCTCACTCACTCAGAGACGCTCCACCCTCACTCACTCAGAGACGCTCCACCCTCACTCACTCAGAGACGCTCCACCCTCACTCAGAGACGCTCCACCCTCACTCACTCAGAGACGCTCCACCCTCACTCACTCAGAGATGCTCCACCCTCACTCACTCAGAGACGCTCCACCCTCACTCACTCAGAGACGCTCCACCCTCACTCACTCAGAGACGCTCCACCCTCACTCACTCAGAGACGCTCCACCCTCACTCACTCAGAGACGCTCCACCCTGACTCACTCAGAGATGCTCCACCCTCACTCACTCAGAGATGCTCCACCCTCACTCACTCAGAGACGCTCCACCCTCACTCACTCAGAGACGCTCCACCCTCACTCACTCAGAGACGCTCCACCCTCACTCACTCAGAGACGCTCCACCCACACTCACTCAGAGACGCTCCACCCTCACTCACTCAGAGATGCTCCACCCTCACTCACTCAGAGACGCTCCACCCTCACTCACTCAGAGACGCTCCACCCTCACTCACTCAGAGACGCTCCACCCTCACTCACTCAGAGACGCTCCACCCACACTCACTCAGAGACGCTCCACCCTCACTCACTCAGAGATGCTCCACCGTCACTCAATCAGAGACGCTCCACCCTCACTCAGAGACGCTCCACCCTCACTCATTCAGAGACACTCCACCCTCACTCACTCAGAGACGCTCCACCCTGACTCACTCAGAGACGCTCCACCCTCACTCACTCAGAGACGCTCCACCCTCACTCACTCAGAGACGCTCCACCCTCACTCACTCAGAGACGCTCCACACTCACTCACTCAGAGATGCTCCACCCTCACTCACTCAGAGACGCTCCACCCTCACTCACTCAGAGACGCTCCACCCTCACTCACTCAGAGACGCTCCACACTCACTCACTCAGAGATGCTCCACCCTCACTCACTCAGAGACGCTCCACCCTCACTCACTCAGAGACCCTCCACCCTCACTCACTCAGAGACGCTCCACCCTCACTCACTCAGAGACGCTCCACCCTCACTCACTCAGAGACCTCCACCCTCACTCGGAGACGCTCCACACTCACTCACTCAGAGACGCTCCACCCTCACTCACTCAGAGACGCTCCACCCTCACTCACTCAGAGACGCTCCACACTCACTCACTCAGAGATGCTCCACCCTCACTCACTCACTCAGAGACGCTCCACCCTCACTCACTCAGAGACGCTCCACCCTCACTCACTCAGAGACGCTCCACCCTCACTCACTCAGAGACGCTCCACCCTCACTCACTCAGAGACGCTCCACCCTCACTCACTCAGAGACGCTCCACCCTCACTCACTCAGAGACGCTCCACCCTCACTCACTCAGAGACGCTCCACCCTCACTCACTCAGAGACGCTCCACCCTCACTCAGAGACGCTCCACCCTTACTCACTCAGAGACGCTCCACCCTCACTCACTCAGAGATGCTCCACCCTCACTCATTCAGAGACGCTCCACCCTCACTCACTCAGAGACGCTCCACCCTCACTCACTCAGAGACGCTCCACCCTCACTCACTCAGAGACGCTCCACCCTCACTCACTCAGAGACGCTCCACCCTGACTCACTCAGAGATGCTCCACCCTCACTCACTCAGAGACGCTCCACCCTCACTCACTCAGAGACGCTCCACCCTCACTCACTCAGAGACGCTCCACCCTCACTCACTCAGAGACGCTCCACCCTCACTCACTCAGAGACGCTCCACCCACACTCACTCAGAGACGCTCCACCCTCACTCACTCAGAGATGCTCCACCGTCACTCAATCAGAGACGCTCCACCCTCACTCAGAGACGCTCCACCCTCACTCACTCAGAGACACTCCACCCTCACTCACTCAGAGACGCTCCACCCTGACTCACTCAGAGACGCTCCACCCTCACTCACTCAGAGACGCTCCACCCTCACTCACTCAGAGACGCTCCACCTCACTCACTCAGTGACGCTCCACCCACACTCACTCAGAGACGCTCCACACTCACTCAGAGACGCTCCACCCTCACTCACTCAGAGACGCTCCACCCTCACTCACTCACTCAGAGACGCTCCACCCTCACTCACTCACTCAGAGACGCTCCACCCTCACTCACTCAGAGACGCTCCACTCTCACTCACTCAGAGACGCTCCACCCTCACTCACTCACTCAGAGACGCTCCACCCTCACTCACTCACTCAGAGACGCTCCACCTTCACTCACTCACTCACTCAGAGACGCTCCACCCTCACTCACTCACTCAGAGACGCTCCACCCTCACTCACTCGGAGACGCTCCACCCTCACTCACTCACTCAGAGACGCTCCACCCTCACTCACTCACTCAGAGACGCTCCACCCTCACTCACTCACTCAGAGACGCTCCACCCTCACTCACTCACTCAGAGACGCTCCACCCTCACTCACTCACTCAGAGACGCTCCACCCTCACTCACTCAGAGATGCTCCACCCTCACTCACTCAGAGATGCTCCACCCTCACTCACTCAGAGACGCTCCACCCTCACTCACTCAGAGATGCTCCACCCTCACTCACTCAGAGACGCTCCACCCTCACTCACTCAGAGACGCTCCACCCTCACTCACTCAGAGACGCTCCACCCTCACTCACTCAGAGATGCTCCACCCTCACTCACTCAGAGACGCTCCACCCTCACTCACTCAGAGATGCTCCACCCTCACTCACTCAGTGATGCTCCACACTCACTCACTCAGTGACGCTCCACCCACACTCACTCAGAGACGCTCCACCCTCACTCACTCACTCAGTGACGCTCCACCCTCACTCACTCACTCAGTGACGCTCCACCCTCACTCACTCACTCAGAGACGCTCCACCCTCACTCACTCAGAGACGCTCCACCCTCACTCACTCACTCAGTGACGCTCCACCCTCACTCACTCACTCAGAGACGCTCCACCCTCACTCACTCAGAGACGCTCCACACTCACTCACTCAGAGACGCTCCACCCTCACTCACTCAGAGACGCTCCACCCTCACTCACTCAGAGATGCTCCACCCTCACTCACTCAGAGACGCTCCACCCTCACTCACTCAGAGACGCTCCACCCTCACTCACTCAGTGACGCTCCACCCACACTCACTCAGAGACGCTCCACACTCACTCAGAGACGCTCCACCCTCACTCACTCAGAGACGCTCCACCCTCACTCACTCACTCAGAGACGCTCCACCCTCACTCACTCACTCAGAGACGCTCCACCCTCACTCACTCAGAGACGCTCCACTCTCACTCACTCAGAGACGCTCCACCCTCACTCACTCACTCACTCAGAGACGCTCCACCCTCACTCACTCACTCAGAGACGCTCCACCCTCACTCACTCACCACTCACTCAGAGACGCTCCACCCTCACTCACTCACTCAGAGACGCTCCACCCTCACTCACTCAGAGACGCTCCACCCTCACTCACTCACTCAGAGACGCTCCACCCTCACTCACTCACTCAGAGACGCTCCACCCCACTCACTCACTCAGAGACGCTCCACCCTCACTCACTCACTCAGAGATGCTCCACCCTCACTCACTCAGAGACGCTCCACCCTCACTCACTCAGAGATGCTCCACCCTCACTCACTCAGAGATGCTCCACCCTCACTCACTCAGAGACGCTCCACCCTCACTCACTCAGAGATGCTCCACCCTCACTCACTCAGAGACGCTCCACCCTCACTCACTCAGAGACGCTCCACCCTCACTCACTCAGAGACGCTCCACCCTCACTCACTCAGAGATGCTCCACCCTCACTCACTCAGAGACGCTCCACCCTCACTCACTCAGAGATGCTCCACCCTCACTCACTCAGTGATGCTCCACACTCACTCACTCAGTGACGCTCCACCCACACTCACTCAGAGACGCTCCACCCTCACTCACTCACTCAGTGACGCTCCACCCTCACTCACTCACTCAGTGACGCTCCACCCTCACTCACTCACTCAGAGACGCTCCACCCTCACTCACTCAGAGACGCTCCACCCTCACTCACTCACTCAGTGACGCTCCACCCTCACTCACTCACTCAGAGACGCTCCACCCTCACTCACTCAGAGACGCTCCACACTCACTCACTCAGAGACGCTCCACCCTCACTCACTCAGAGACGCTCCACCCTCACTCACTCAGAGATGCTCCACCCTCACTCACTCAGAGACGCTCCACCCTCACTCACTCAGAGACGCTCCACCCTCACTCACTCAGAGACGCTCCACCCTCACTCACTCAGAGATGCTCCACCCTCACTCACTCAGAGACGCTCCACCCTCACTCACTCAGAGATGCTCCACCCTCACTCACTCAGTGATGCTCCACACTCACTCAATGACGCTCCACCCACACTCACTCAGAGACGCTCCACCCTCACTCACTCACTCAGTGACGCTCCACCCTCACTCACTCACTCAGTGACGCTCCACCCTCACTCACTCACTCAGAGACGCTCCACCCTCACTCACTCAGAGACGCTCCACCCTCACTCACTCACTCAGTGACGCTCCACCCTCACTCACTCACTCAGAGACGCTCCACCCTCACTCACTCAGAGACGCTCCACACTCACTCACTCAGAGACGCTCCACCCTCACTCACTCAGAGACACCGTGTGAGCCATATTGACCTTTCTCGGTGCTCACCAACGGCTCTTGGTCCGACAGCTTTTGTGTCGAGAGCACGGGGGGGGGGGATCTTTGTCTCTGTGTCTTTGCGCATGTAATGTGAGGATAGATCCGGCTCACTGACGTATCACGATTCGTCACGATGATTGGCTCTGCAGGTCCTGGTCTATAGCCAATGGGGGGAAGCCTAGGGGCGTGGCCCTGACGTGATGGCAAGCTGACAGCTGCAAGTAGATGATTGGTTCTGCTGGCTTTAGCCACAGCCAATGGGGGACGAGTAGGGGCGTGGCTCTGACGTGACGGGAAGGTGACAGCTGCAAGTAGATGATTGGTCTGCTGGCTTTAGCCACAGCCAATGGGGAGACGAGTCAGGGGCGTGGCCTGACGTGACGGGAAGGTGACAGCTGCAAGTAGATGATTGGTTCTGCTGGCTTTAGCCACAGCCAATGGGGAGACGAGTCAGGGGCGTGGCTCTGACGTGACGGGAAGGTGACAGCTGCAAGTAGATGATTGGTTCTGCTGGCTTTAGCCACAGCCAATGGGAGACGAGTCAGGGGCGTGGCTCTGACGTGACGGAAGGTGACAGCTGCAAGTAGATGATTGGTTCTGCTGGCTTTAGCCACAGCCAATGGGGAGACGAGTCAGGGGCGTGGCTCTGACGTGACGGGAAGGTGACAGCTGCAAGTAGATGATTGGTTCTGCTGACTTTAGCCACAGCCAATGGGGAGACGAGTCAGGGGCGTGGTCCGGGAGCCTACGAGGGGGCCTGGAATATTCCACGGAGGCTAACCAGGATTGGGGAAAGGTACCACGTGACCCGGGTATTAAATAGGGGTGGAGACGAACGACACGTGGTCAGAACTGGAACGAACGGAGGGTGAGGCCACGTGGTCCAGGCTGCCACGTGGTCCAGGCTGCCACGTGGTCCAGGCTGCCCACGTGGTCCAGGCTGCCACGTGGTCCAGGCTGCCACGTGGTCCAGGCTGCCACGTGGTCCAGGCTGCCACGTGGTCCAGGCTGCCACGTGGTCCAGGCTGCCACGTGGTCCAGGCTGCCACGTGTCCAGGCTGCCACGTGGTCCAAGCTGCCACGTGGTCCAGGCTGCCACGTGGTCCAGGCTGCCACGTGGTCCAGGCTGCCACGTGGTCCAGGCTGCCACGTGGTCCAGGCTGCCACGTGGCTCTCTCTCTCTATCTATCCCTCTCACACTGCCTGTCAGCAGCATGAAGGAAAAGCTGTAATGCAAAGTTGAATAAAAACCGGATTCCAGAAGTCGCCTCAGCGACCTTTATTACATTGGTACTGAGCCAATGAAGATCTTTGCCTCTGTGTCTTTGCGCAGAGTGCACGCTGGAGGCGTTCAACGGCAACGCGTGGCAGCTGAGCGCGCAGCTGGAGGGCATCGCCGGGTTTGCCGGTGTCCTGGGCCTTGACTTCAGGCCCATGCTGGCCATCGTGCTGTACCCAGTGCTGGAGAGGGTGGGAGGTGAGGAGGGCTGTCTGCTCCGTTTGTTCGTGTCGGTCATGTGCATGGCGAGCTGCTCTCGCGCCGTGCACATGAGTGCGGCAGGGGGCCAGAAGCGAGGAGGAAAGGAATCATCGGCATCGTCATCATCATCAGTGACATCATCGGTGACATCGTCATCGGTGATTTCATCGTCATCATCGGTGACATCATCATCGGTGACATCGTCATCGGTGACATCATCGTCATCATCGGTGACATCATCGGTGACATCATCGGTGACATCATCGGTGACATCATCATCATCAGTGACATCATCGTCAGTGACATCATCATCAGTGACATCATCATCAGTGACATTATCGGTGACATCATCATCATTGACATCATCATCATCGGTGACATCATCATCGGTGACATCATCATCGGTGACATCATCGGTGACATCATCGTCATCATCGTCATCATCGGTGATATCATCATCGGTGACATCATCATCGGTGATATTATTGGTGACATCATCGCTGACATCATCATCGGCATCATCATCGGTGACATCATTATCGACATCATTATTATCGTCATCATCATCGGTGACAATTATCGACATTATCGGTGACATCATCATCATCAGTGACATCATCGGTGACATTATCGTGACATCATCATNGGTGACATCATCATCATCGGTGACATCATCATCATCGGTGACATCATCATCGGTGACATCATCATCATCGGTGACATCATCATCATCATCGGTGACATCATCATCGGCATCATCGTGACATCATCATCGGTGACATTATTGGTGACATTATTGGTGACATCATTGCTGACATCATCATCATCGACATCATCATCATCGACATCATTATTATCGTCGACATCATCATCATCGACATCATCATCGGTGACATCATCGACATCATTATTATCGTCGACATCATCATCGGTGACATCACCATCATTGTCGACATCATTATCGTCATCGTCATCATCAGCAGCAGCAGCAGCAGCGTAATCATAGTGATTGTAATTGGCGGTGTGTAAACACTGCCAATTAAACACCGCCACTCTGGGAGACAAAGGCGGCCGGGCGTGGTGCTGTGCATCAGAGGTCGCAAACGGGTTTTGATTCCTTACCCGTACCCGTACCCGGCTGCACCAGGGTCGCAAACGGGTACCCGTATCCGTACCCAGCCGTAACCGTACCCTACCCGTACCCGGCAGGGTATGGGTAGGGTACGGGTACGGCCGGGTACCTGATTGCGACCTCTGGGATGAAGCCATGTGTTGCAGGCGCGGGTGGGTTGATTCTAGGAACTTGAATTGTGAGAAGAGACAAGACGTTGGGAAATGAGTGACAGTGACTCACCAGTGACTCACGGCCTACCCGTACCCGGCCGCACCAGGGTCGCAAACGGGTACCCGTACCCGGCCGGGTACGGGAAGCCGGGTATCGGGTAGGGTACGGGTATCGGGTACCCGGTTGCGACCTCTGCTGTCCACCCACCACCTCGTGTGCCACAGCACCGGCCTTCATAGGCGCTGCTGCTCGCTACTAACAGCACTTGCCCTACAGCCCGTTGAAGGCCACACGGGGGCGGCGGGGATACTCTTTGTTTCTGTGTGCGTAGGCGACGGCTTAGACACCCAGCCCGTGTGCTGCACGGCGCGCCGCGTGACGCGCCACGTGGCGCGTGCGTGTGGCTACGCTCGCCCCGGCCTCCTCGTGTCTCACAACTCGGACTACGTGGCGAGCGCCGTCACCATCGCCCTGCGCCACCTGGGGGAGAGCGAGAGCGCGCCGGTGAGTGCGTGTGTGTGTGCGTGTGTGCGCGCCGGTGAGTGTGCGTGTGTGTGAGCGTGTGTGTGAGCGCGCCGGTGAGTGTGCGTGTGTGTGAGCACGCCGGTGAGTGCGTGTGTGTGAGCGTGTGTGTGAGCGCGCCGGTGAGTGTGTGTGTGTGCGTGTGTGTGAGCGCGCCGGTGAGTGTGCGTGTGTGTGTGTGTGTGCGTGTGTGTGTGTGTGCGCGTGTGTGTGTGCGTGTGTGTGTGTGTGCGTGCGTGTGTGTGTGTGTGCGTGTGTGCGTGCGTGTGTGCGTGCGTGCGTGTGTGTGCGTGTGTGCGTGCGTGTGTGTGTGCGTGTGTGCGTGCGCGTGTGTGTGCGTGTGCGTGTGCTCGCTAGCAGCACTTGCCATACCCCCCCAAAAGGTCCGTCAAGGCTATACGGGGAACTTTGTCATGTTTACGAGAAATGAAACTGGGCGAACTGACCGCCTTGACGTCTCCAATCAGGGTCGGGATCGAACCCACGACCTCCTGCACACCAGGCGAGGTAGTCAACATCTTATTCTTAGGTTTTTTCGGTAAAGTCACGTAGGTAAATTAAAAGAATAAAAGTAAAATAAAAACCTAAGAATAAGATAAAAAGTAAATATTTTACTTTTATTAATTAAAAAAATGTCTTACCTACGTGACTAAGAATATGAATCCTTACAGTCACGAAAGCTTCAAATCTAGAATTAATTGACATCTCCTCGCCACCATGGCGCCCTGATTCCCAACACCAGCGGAGAGCCGGGGACCGCGGCGATGTTAACGGCACCCCCTGCCCCCCTGCCCCCCTGCCCCCCACCACAGCTGGTGCTTGCGGCGGTGCTGCGCTACGGGGAGGGTCCTGACGCGGTGCTGCAGGCCGCGGGCTCCGCACAGGAGCTGCTGTCCCTGGTGGACCGGCACCCGGCGACGCTGGCGAGGAGTGCCGCACCGGCGCTGCTCGCACTCGCCTGCGCCCTGGGTACACGCGCACAGGGACACACACACAGACACACGCACACAGGGCACACACACACACAGGGCACACACACACACACACCACACACACACACACAGGGTACACACACACACACAGGGTACACACACAGACACACGCACACAGGGCACACACACACAGGGACACACACACAGACACACGCACACAGGGCACACACACACAGGGACACACACACAGACACACGCACACAGGGCACACACACACAGGGACACACACACAGACACACGCACACAGGGCACACACACACAGGGACACACACACAGACACACGCACACAGGGCACACGCGCACAGGGACACACACACAGACACACGCACACAGGGCACACACACACACACAGACACACGCAGGGTACACGCGCACACACACAGTCACACATACACAGGGTACACACACACACAGGGCACACACACACACACAGGGTACACACACAGTCACACACAGCGCACACACAGGGCGCACACACACACAGTCACACACACACAGTACACACACACACAGACACACACACAGGGTACACACACACAGTACACACACACACAGGGCACACACACACACACAGACACACACACACAGTACACACAGTACACACACAGTACACACACACACAGACACACAGACACACACACACNGACACACACACACACAGTCACACACACACAGACACACACAGACACACACACAGGGTACACACACACACAGGTTGATCCGTCAGCGGGGCCGGCTACGCGACGGCTCGGGTTTTTCTCCCTCTCGAGCAGACAAGTGGTTTCCAGGCCCGCACACGGCGGCGTCCGAGCGGAGAAGGAGCGGCGACGGGGACGCGGGAGCCCGGCCGCGGGGCCCGCAGGGCCCGCCGGGGCCACCGGGGCCGCGCGGGAGGAAGGCCGCTCGCCCTGCTCTCCTGAGGAGGTGGCGGAGTTTGTGCGCGACCACCACCGGCAGACGCAGCTCGCGGCCGGCAACGTGGGGCCGGAGGAGGAGGTTGATGCAGACGACGACGACACCGCCGGTACCCGCGACGCCCACGTGCCGATTCGTCGGCTCGCTCGCTCTCGCATTCATTCTACTCGTTCCCTCGTTCATTCACTCGCTCAGTGATGCACTGATTCACTCGCTCACTCAAGCATTCGCACGTTCATTCACTCGCTCAGTGGTGCACTGATTCACTCGCGCATTCGCTCGTTCATTCACTCGCTCAGTGGTGCACTGATTCACTCGCTCACTCACGCATTCGCACGTTCATTCACTCGCTCAGTGGTGCACTGATTCACTCGCTCACTCAAGCATTCGCACGTTCATTCACTCGCTCAGTGGTGCACTGATTCACTCGCTCACTCACTCATTCGCTCGTTCATTCACTCGCTCAGTGGTGCACTGATTCACTCGCTCACTCACGCATTCCTCGTTCATTCACTCGCTCAGTGGTGCACTGATTCACTCACTCACTCACACATTCACACGTTCATTCACTCGCTCAGTGGTGCACTGATTCACTCGCTCACTCACGCATTCACACGTTCATTCACTCGTCAGTGGTGCACTGATTCACTCGCTCACTCACGCATTCGCTCGTTCATTCACTCGCTCAGTGGTGCACTGATTCACTCGCTCACTCACGCATTCTCTCGTTCATTCACTCGCTCAGTGGTGCACTGATTCACTCGCTCACTCACGCATTCTCTCGTTCATTCACTCGCTCAGTGGTGCACTGATTCACTCGCTCACTCACGCATTCTCTCGTTCATTCACTCGCTCAGTGGTGCACTGATTCACTCGCTCACTCACGCATTCTCTCGTTCATTCACTCGCTCAGTGGTGCACTGATTCACTCGCTCACTCAAGCATTCGCACGTTCATTCACTCGCTGAGTGGTGCACTGATTCACTCGCTCACTCAGCATTCGCACGTTCATTCACTCGCTCAGTGGTGCACTGATTCACTCGCTCACTCACGCATTCTCTCGTTCATTCACTCGCTCAGTGGTGCACTGATTCACTCGCTCACTCACGCATTCTCTCGTTCATTCACTCGCTCAGTGGTGCACTGATTCACTCGCTCACTCAAGCATTCGCACGTTCATTCACTCACTCAGTGGTGCACTGATTCACTCGCTCACTCACGCATTCGCTCGTTCATTCACTCGCTCAGTGGTGCACTGATTCACTCGCTCACTCACGCATTCGCTCGTTCATTCACTCGCTCAGTGGTGCACTGATTCACTCGCTCACTCACGCATTCGCACGTTCATTCACTCGCTCAGTGGTGCACTGATTCACTCGCTCACTCACGCATTCGCTCGTTCATTCACTCGCTCAGTGGTGCACTGATTCACTCGCTCACTCACGCATTCGCTCGTTCATTCACTCGCTCAGTGGTGCACTGATTCACTCGCTCACTCACGCATTCACACGTTCATTCACTCGCTCAGTGGTGCACCGATTCACTCGCTCACTCAAGCATTCCCTCGTTCATTCACTCGCTCAGTGGTGCACTGATTCACTCGCTCACTCACGCATTCGCTCGTTCATTCACTCGCTCAGTGGTGCACCGATTCACTCGCTCACTCAAGCATTCCCTCGTTCATTCACTCGCTCAGTGGTGCACTGATTCACTCGCTCACTCACGCATTCGCTCGTTCATTCACTCGCTCAGTGGTGCACTGATTCACTCGCTCACTCAAGCATTCGCACGTTCACGAACTCATCCACCCACTCGTTCGCCTGTTTACTCACTCGTCCATTCACGAATTGACTCGCTCATGAAGTCGCTTGTTGATTTGCGCGCTCATTCACTCGTTCACTCATTTCCTCGCATTCGTTCGCTCGCTCGCTCGTTCATTCTACTTGTTCCCTCGTTCATTCACTCACTCAGTGGTGCACTGATTCACTCGCTCACTCAAGCATTCGCTCGTTCATTTACTCACTCGTTCACGGACTTATTCACCCGCTCGTTCACCTGTTTGCTCACTCGTCCATTCACGAATTGACTCGCTCATGAACTCGCTTGTTGATTTCCGCGCTCATTCACTCGTTCACTTACGCACACATTCACTCACCCATTCACTAGCTCATTCACTTATTTAATTACTCTTTCACTCACTAATTCACTCATTCACTCGTTCACTCAATTCCTCGCGCATTTACTCACCAGGGCACTCATTCATTTACTCACTCCTTCACTCATTCGTTTATGCACACGTTCACTCACCCATTCACCAGCTCATTCACTTATTTAATTACTCTTTCACTATTCACTCACTAATTCACTCATTCGATTGCTCACTCATTCACGCATGTACTCACACATTCACTCATTCATTTACTCATTCATTGACTCATTCACCTGCTCGCTCATTCGTTCTCTCTTTTTCTCGCTCACCCGCTCACCCGCTCATTCGCTCACTCATACATGCACGCCAACCGTGCGAATCGGCGATGCGTGACCAGAGGTCGCAAACGGGTTTTGATTCCTTACGCGTACCCGTACCCGGCCGCACCAGGGTCGCAAACGGGTACCCGTACCCGGCCGTACCCGTACCCTACCCGTACCCGGCTGGGTACGGGTAGGGTACGGGTATCGGGTACCTGATTGCGACCTCTGGGATGAAGCCATGCTGCAGGCGCGGGTGGGTTGATTTAGGAACTTGAATTGTGAGAAGAGACAAGACGTTGGAAATGAGTGACAAACGGTTACTCACCAGTGACTCACGGACGGCCTACCCGTACCCGGCCGGGTACGGGTATCGGGTACCCGGTTGCGACCTCTGTGCGTGACCCCGTCCCCCTCCCCTGCGTGTGTGGGCTAGGAGCGGAGTTGGGGGCCGGGTTAGGGGAGGGGACAGAGAAGGAGGAGGAGCTTAAGGAGAAGGGGGAGGAGCTTAAGGAGAAGGGGGAGGAGCTGAAGGAGGAGGATGCCGGCTACGACAAGAAGCCGGCGTTGCCGCCCCAGCTGGAGCTGTGCGGGGCGCTGCTGGAGCGGAGCGTGCACCTCCTGTCGCACCACGACGTCGCTGTGCGGCTCACGGTGAGACGCGGGACCCACACACACAAACACGGGGCACACACACACACACGAGGCCCACACACACACACACGAGGCCCACACACACACATGAGGCCCACACACACACACGAGGCCCACACACACGGGGCACACACACACACACACGAGGCCCACACACACACACACGAGGCCCACACACACACGGGCCCACACACACACACACGGGGCCCACACACACACACACGAGGCCCACACACACACACACGAGGCCCACACACACACGGGGCCCACGCACACACACACGAGGCCCACACACACACACACACGGGGCCCACACACACACACACGAGGCCCACACACACACATGAGGCCCACACACACACACAGGGCCACACACACACACACGGGGCACACACACACACGGGCCCACACACACACACACGGGGCCCACACACACACACGAGGCCCACACACACACGGGCACACACACACACACACGCGGGGCCCACACACACACACACACGGGGCCCACACACACACGGGGCACACACACACACACGGGGCCCCACACACACACACGGGGCCCACACACACACGGGGCACACACACACACACACACGGGCACACACACACACACACATGGGGCCCACACACACACACAGGGCCACATACACACACAGCACATACACACACAGGGCCACATACACACACACACACACGGGGCCCACACACACACACAGGCCCATACACACACGGGGCACACACACACACACACGCGGGGCCCACACACACACACACACACGGGGCCCACACACACACACACACACGGGGCCCCACACAACACATGGGGCCCACACACACACACAGGGCCACATACACACACACACCACGGGGCACCACACACGAGCCCAGGGCTTGTTTAACCCGACCCACGGATCGTTCCTGTGTGTGTAGCTATGGAGTGGTGTGGGGTCACCGTGGGGCTGTGTGAGTGCGCTACGAACCCGCGACCCGGGTCGATTCCCGCTCACGGCCAACGCCTGTGACGATTGTCTGAACCGGTCCTGGGCCTTTCCTAGGTCGACTCAGCCTGAAATGAGTACCTGGTGTGGTGTGTAAACATCGCCACTGGGGAGACAAAGGCGGTCGGGCGTGGTGCTGGCCACCCACCCCCTCGTGTACCGTTCCGGCCTTCATAGGTGCTCGCTAACAGCACTTGCCCCTACAGTCTGTTAAGGCTATACGGGGGATCTTTTTGTGCGTGTGTGAACATCGCCACTGGGGAGACAAAGGGGCCACCCACCCCGTCCCATTCCGGCCTCACAGGTGCTCGCCAACAGCACTTGCCCCAACATCGTCGAGGTACACGGGGGACCTTTGTCTTTTGTACCTCCGTGTGTGTAGATGCTGGAGGTGGTGCGGCTGGCGATGGGCGTCTGGCGCGCGAGGATTCCTGCCTGCCCATGGCTCACCGCCTGTGGCCGGCGCTCGTCCAGAGGCTCACCGGCGACGAGTGGAGGGTATCCCGGCATTCAAGGTGCCGTCGCGGAGCGGACCCACGGTGGACGGTGCGCCGCGAAGCGAGCCACCCGTGAACCCCTTTTTTTTCCACTGGGAGGCGAGCCGTCTCCGCTGNCTCTTTGGGACTATTTGCTGTGGCAATTATGATAATTGTTTTTTCCCTTCTATCTGGCAACAAAACTGCACCTTTTTAAAGGAGTCATGTTTGCATAGACCACAATACCGCAGTCAGAATTGTGTCTATGCAAACATGACTCCTTGTAAAAAGGTGCATTTTGATGCCAGGGGTAAAAAATATCATATTTTTACTGGCAAATGATTCGGTGTAAATGCTTACCCCGAGCTCTCAACTCTGTGTGCATTGTTTTGAGTGTGCGCCTTGGCGTCATCTGGTCCAACCAATGTGAGACTAGGCTCAAGGAAAGCTGTCTCGGGTGTGGACCAATCAACTTCAAGGACACAATTATTAGATTATCTGTTTGCATTACGACTGCAGGTATTGTGGTTATGCAAACATGACTCCTTGTAAAAGGTGTCAGTTTGTGGTTTATCATCTTTACTCAGAGGTTTGGTTGCTAATTTTAGTTTAGCAGGTAAACTACACACTGTTTGATATTTCTTCAGAAGGACCTGGCGATGACAAATGATAGCCCGGCAAAGTTGCTCATCATCATCATCGTCGTCGCGTGCATATCACGGGGACATTCATAGCAGTGACGGTGGTTCTAAACGTGGAGGGAAACACTGAGGACCCGGTGAAATATCCACGCGACCACGGGGAGAGAGAGAGACACGCAAACTCCAAATATACAACAGGCGTCAGGGTCGGGATCGAACCCACGACCTCCTGCACACCAGGCGAGGTAGTTAACATCTCCTCGCCACCGTGATGATGAGAGAGAGAGACACGCAAACTCCAAATACACAGCAGGCATCAGGGTCGGGATCAAACCCACGACCTCCTGTACACCAGGCGAGGTAGTTAACATCTAGCCACCGTGATGATGATGACGAGAGAGAGAGAGAGACACGCAAACTCCAAATACACAGCAGGCATAGGGTCGGGATCGAACCCCGACCTCCTGCATACCAGGCGAGGTAGTTAACATCTAGCCACCGTGATGATGAGAGAGAGAGACACGCAAACTCCAAATCTACAGCAGCAGGCATCAGGGTCGGGATCGAACTCACGACCTCCTGCACACCAGGCGAGGTAGTTAACATCTCTCCACCGCGACAGTCTTGCCCAAGCTCACATTTGATCTTGACAAAACTGCAAAAGTTATATCTACAGGGACTCCTCGACTTACGAACTGGTTAGGTTCCAGAGGTTCTGTTCGTTCGTTCATTTGTTCATAAGTCCAACTTCACTCCTGTCGATTCCAAACATGTTGTACGGCGTGTACACTAAACACGGGGAATGGCTTTGAAAATTGTATAATCTCCTGCAGGACGGAGATGTCACTGGTTCTTCACGTTCTGCAGATGTAGATGCCACTGGCTTCACGTTCTGCAGATGGATGCCACTGGTTCTTCACGTTCTGTAGATGAGATGCCACTGGTTCTTCACGTTCTGCAGATGTTGATGCCACTGGTTCTTCACGTTCTGCAGATGTAGATGTCACTGGTTCTTCACGTTCTGCAGATGTAGATGTCACTGGTTCTTCACGTTCTGCAGATGTAGATGTCACTGGTTCTTCACGTTCTGCAGATGTAGATGCCACTGGTTCTTCACTCTCTACAGATGTAGATGCCACTGGTTCTTCACGTTCTGCAGATGTAAATGCCATTGGTTCTTCACGTTCTGCAGATGTAGATGCCACTGGTTCTTCACTCTCACATATGTAGATGCCACTGGTTCTTCACGTTCTGCAGATGTAGATGCCACTGGTTCTTCACTCTCTACATATGTAGATGCCACTGGTTCTTAATGTTCGCAGATGTAGATGCCACTGGTTCTTCAAGTTCTGTAGATATAGATGCCACTGGTTCTTAATGTTCTGCAGATGTAGATGCCACTGGTTCTTCGTTCTGCAGATGTAGATGTCACTGGTTCTTCACGTTCTGCAGATGTAGATGTCACTGTTCACGTTCTGCAGATGTAGATGCCACTGGTTCTTCACGTTCTGCAGACGTAGATGCCACTGGTTCTTCACGTTCTGCAGATGTAGATGCCACTGGTTCTTCACGTTCTCAGATGTAGATGCCACTGGTTCTTCACGTTCTGCAGATGTAGATGCCACCACTGCCATCTGTTGCGCGGCTGTTGTACTTACGACTCGCACACAGAGACCCATAGACTCACACAGAGACCCATAGACTCACCACACAGAGACTACAGACTCACACAGAGACCCACAGACTCACCACCACACAGAGACCCACAGACACCACACAGAGACCCATAGACTCACACAGAGGCTCACAGACTCACCACACAGACTCACCACCACACAGAGACCCATAGACTCACCACACAGAGGCTCACAGACTCACCACACAGACTCACCACCACACAGAGACCCATAGACTCACCACACAGAGGCTCACAGACTCACCACACAGAGACCCATAGACTCACCACACAGAGGCTCACAGACTCACCACACAGACTCACCACCACACAGAGACCCATAGACTCACACAGAGGCTTACAGACTCACCACACAGAGACTCAGACTCACCACCACACAGAGACCCACAGACTCACCACAGAGACCCACAGACTCACCACACACAGAGACCCACAGACATCACCACACAGACACCCACAGACTCACACAGAGACCCATAGACTCACCACACAGACTCACAGACTCACCACACAGAGACCCACAGACTCACCACACAGAGGCTCACAGACTCACAGACTCACAGAGACCCACAGACTCACCACCACACAGAGACCCACCACCACAGAGCAGACTCACACATAGACTCACCACACAGAGGCTCACAGACTCACCACACAGACTCACCACCACACAGAGACCCATAGACTCACCACACAGACTCACCACCACACAGACTCACCACCACACAGACCCACCACCACATCAGACTACACCACCACACAGAGAGACCNACACAGAGACCCACAGACTCACCAACTCACCGACACAGAGACCCACAGACTCACCACCACACAGAGACCCATAGACTCACCACAGAGACCCATAGACTCACCACACAGAGGCTCACAGACTCACCACACAGAGACCCATATACTCACCACACAGAGACCCACAGACTCACCACACAGAGACCCACAGACTCACCACACAGAGACCCATAGACTCACCACACAGAGACCCACAGACTCACCACACAGAGACCCATAGACTCACCACACAGAGGCTCACAGACTCACCACCACACAGAGACCCACAGACTCACCACACAGAGACCCATAGACTCACCACACAGAGGCTCACAGACTCACCACACAGACTCACCACCACACAGAGACCCACAGACTCACCACACAGAGACCCATAGACTCACCACACAGAGACCCACAGACTCACCACACAGAGGCTCACAGACTCACCACACAGAGACCCACAGACTCAGCACACAGAGACCACAGACTCACCACACAGAGACCCACAGACTCACCACACAGAGACCCATAGACTCACCACAGAGACCCACAGACTCACCACCNCACAGACTCACACAGAGACTCACCACACAGAGACCCACCACACAGAGACCCACAGACTCACCACACAGAGGCTCACAGACTCACCACACAGACTCACCACCACACAGAGACCCACAGACTCACCACACAGAGACCCATAGACTCACCACACAGAGACCACAGACTCACCACACAGAGGCTCACAGACTCACCACACAGAGACCCACAGACTCAGCACACAGAGACCCACAGACTCACCACACAGAGACCCACAGACTCACCACACAGAGACCCATAGACTCACCACACAGAGACCCACAGACTCACCACCACACAGACTCACATCACCACACACGAGACCCACAGACTCACCACCACCACCACACAGAGACTCACCACAGAGACCACCACACAGAGACCCACAGACTCACCACACAGAGACCCATAGACTCACCACACAGAGACCCACAGACTCACCACCACACAGACTCACCACCACACAGAGACTCACCACACAGAGACCACAGACTCACCACACAGACACAGAGACCCACAGACTCAGCACACAGAGACCCACAGACTCACCACACAGAGACCCACAGACTCACCACACAGAGACCCATAGACTCACCACACAGAGACCCACAGACTCACCACCACACAGACTCACCACTACACAGAGACCCATAGACTCACCACACAGAGACCCACAGACTCACCCACAGACTCACCACCACACAGAGACCCACAGTTTGTTGTCTTTCCCCCGCACGGTTGGCTACGTACGGCGGTGCGAAGGAAGTTCAACGCGCACACGTCCTCGCGACCTCCTCCGCATCACCGCCCCCATTAAACTCTGTCCCCTGTCCCACCCCCCCCCCCNACCCAGACGCTGGTGTCGCTGTCGCGCGTCTGCGGCGACTTCCTGCGCCGGCGCGTCTCCGGCGAGCTGCTGGGCCCCGTCGCCGCCTCGCTGGCGGCGAGGGCGCCCGTGAGCGCCGCCGCGGGGCCGAGGGCCGCCGGCGGGACGGCCGGGGGGCCGGGGGGCCGCCCCTGTACCCGCGGTCGCTCGCCTGCCGCCTGCAGGCCGCCGCTCTCGACAGCCTGGGGCCTCTGGCCATCGCCCTGCGGCTCGGTGAGAGGGCGGGGGCGGGTCGCTCGGTGGCCTCCACAGAGCGCAACCTGGGCCCTGGCTGGGCCTGGTCTGGCCGGCCTGGTCTGAACTGGCCTGAACTGGTCTGAACTTGGCCTGAACTGGCCTGGTCTGAACTGGCCTGAACTGAACTGGCCTGAACTGAACTGGCCTGAACTGGCCTGGTCTGAACTGAACTGGCCTGGCCTGAACTGAACTGGCCTGAACTGAACTGGCCTGAACTGAACTGGCCTGAACTGGCCTGAACTGGCCTGGTCTGAAACTGGCCTGAACTGGCCTGGTCTGAACTCGCCTGAACTGAACTGGCCTGAACTGGCCTGAACTGGCCTGGTCTGAAACTGACCTGGTCTGAAACTGGCCTGAACTGGCCTGGTCTGAAACTGGCCTGAACTGGCCTGGTCTGAACTCGCCTGAACTGAACTGGCCTGAACTGAACTGGCCTGAACTGGCCTGAACTGGCTTGGCCTGGCTTAGCCTGAACTGAACTGGCCTGAACTGGCCTGAACTGGCCTGGCCTGGCACTATGCGTCATGGTGACATCACCGTCACTCGGTGGTGAACGGCGGTTGTTGTTGATGTCGTCGGTGTGTTCCGTGCGTGTGCGTGCGTTGCTGTCTTCACGTGCGATGGCGTGTGCGTGTGTTCGTGTGTGTGTGTGTGCGTGTGTTGGTGTGTGCGTTCCGTGCGTGCGTGTGTGTGTGTGCGTGCGTGTGTGTGCGTGTGTGTGTGTGTGTGCGTGCGTGTGTTGGTGTGTGCGTTCCGTGCGATGGTGTGTGCGTGTGTTGGTGTGTGTGTTCCGTGCGTGTGTGTGTGTGTGCGCGTGCGTGTGCAGCCTGTGTGTTTTGTGACTAACAGCATGGCGCCGGAGTGAAGGTGCGAGGATGAATTATTAATTTTTATCATCTATTCATGAGCGCTCGCACGGCGCGTGCGTGTGTGCGCGTGTGTGTGCGCGTGTGTGTGTGTGCCTTTATTTTGTTGTTGTGTGTGTGCGCGTGTGTGTGTGCCTTTATTTTGTTGTGTGTGTGCGTGTGTATGTGTGTGTGTGTGTGCCTTTATTTTGTTGTGTGTGTGCGTGTGTGTGTGTGCGTGTGTGTGTGCGTGTGTATGTGTGTGTGTGCGTGTATGTGTGTGTGCGTGTGTGTGTGTGCGTGTGTGTGTGCGTGTGTATGTGTGTGTGCGTGTATGTGTGTGTGTGTNCGTGTGTTTTTGTCTGCGTGCATCCGTGGGGAGCGGCGGCTTAGCGCTATGCTGCGCTACGAACTCGGCGACCCAAGTTCGAGTCCCGCTCACGGCCAACACCCGTGACGATGATCTGAACCAGTCCAGGGCCTCCCTTAGGTTGACTCGGCCTCGAATGAGTAACCGGTGCGGTGTGTAGTAAACATCGCCACTGCGGAGACAAAGGCGGCCGGGCGTGGTGCTGGCCACCCACCTCCTCGTGTGCCGTGCTGGCCTTCATAGGTGCTCGCTAACAGCACCCTACAGTCTGTCAAAGGCTATATGGGGGATCTTTATCTTTGCATTTGTTTGCAGGTGTGGTGCTGGCCACCCACCCCTCGTGCGCTGTGCCGGTTGTCATAGGTGCTACTCGCCTAACAGCGTTTGCCCAAACACATTCCTGCGGAGGAGCTGGTAGGAACGTTGGGTTGCTCGGTCAATGGCTAGGGTCAACGGCGGCGTGGTGTATTCCGCAAATATGCCCGACTGTGAGGGCGGGCACAAGCCGGCGTGAGTAGGTTAAACGTTGAGTTTTATAAGGGCACCACGGGGTGACCAGCCCCTCCCCACCCAGCCCACCCCTCCCACCGGCCCACCAGCCCCACCATCCCACCCAGCCCTCCTCCCTCCCACCCAGCCCTCCCCTCCCACCCAGCCCTCCCTACCCTTCCCTCCCCACCCAGCCCACCCTCCTCACCCTCCCATCCAGCCCTCCCTACCCAGCCCCACCCTCCCGCCTCCCTCCCACCCACCTCTCCCACCCAGCCTCCCTGCACGACGGACGGACGGACACAATAATCCCTGTGGTCTGGTGTAACCAGGAGGTTCCTACCGGCGCTAAAGAAGGATATGCGTGTGCGTGTTTTGTTTGTTGTTGACCTCAGACAATGCGGATCTGGACACGGTGGTGACTGCTGCCTTGCCCTACCTCAGCTGCCACCAGCCGATGGTGCTGCAGGAGGCAGCGATGGGTGAGCGCCACTCTCGTTACCAGCGGCGCTGTTACGGGATCCGCTCGTTTAACTTTTTTTCTCGCCGCCGCACGTTAGCTGACCGCGCTGATCAGAGGTGCGAACGAAAGACGAAACGCGACAAAGAAGTCGTTAAGAAATTCGTTTTTNAAAATCCTTTATATTAATTTGCTTGCGTGCTTGCTTGCTTGCTTACGACCGTGCAAATCTTTCGGTCGTTTTTTAACCCACTTCCCGTGATCCAATCGAGCTGACATTTTGCACACAGACTCGTTGTGCGTGACAATTAATGTTCGTGAAATTTTTTCTAAATTTTACACTGTTTAGGGATATTTTTATATTTAATTACCAATTGCTTAATGCTGCCAGACAATCATCTGACCCATAGGTGGCAGCCATCTCAAGCCAGAGGACGAGAGGACTCTAGCCGCCACGCATATAAAGGATTTATAGTGAAAAACTTTGTTTTTACGGGTTATACTTATTTTCATTCTAGATGGAAAGGACCCGTGGAGACACCCGGCGATAGCTCATGTCGAAACACAGAATACAGAGACCCATAGAGATCCATCTCATATATAACGTGTAAAGCAGGTGTACGTTATTGGCACGGAAATAATCATTCAGATTTGAAATGCATCACAGAGGAAATTAAAATTTAAAAAAATAAAGAATAAAATCACGACGTTTCGGAGGCAACACAAGTCTCCGCATCAAGGGACCGTCACACATATTTGCTGTATCACTTGATACTCACTAGATTTGCTGTATCACTTGATCATTTGTGTATCACTTGATCAAATCTAGCTGTGCGCCACCTGATGACGGCTTGTGTTGCCTCGAAACGTCGTGATTTTTTTAACTTTTTTTATTAATTTTTATTTTTTTTTACGTGACTTTACCGAAAAAACTAAGAAAATTAATAATTCAGTCCGAGCATGCGGTGACATCACAGACGTGACGTCACCGCTCACTTGCCGTGCAAAATATTAGATCCATTATTGCGCCCCACCCCACCCCAAAATACAAAAGTCTATTTTTATACTTTTTGCATTGTGTACAGTCTGGAAGCTAGCCACATGGCAAATTTCAAGTTTGTTGCATGTCGGGAAGTATGCTAAACATTTCGAACAGACGACGATGATGACGATGATGATGATGATGACGATGATGATGATGATGACGACGATGATGATGATGATGACGACGACGATGACGACGACGACGATGATGATGATGATGATGACGACGATGACGACGACGATGATGATGATGACGATAACAACGATGATGACCACGATGACGATGACGACGATGACGACGACGATGACGATGACGACGATGACGACGATGACGACGATAACGACGATGATGACGATGACGACGATGATAACGACGATAACGACGATGATGACGACAATGATGACGATGATGACGACGACGATGATGTCAGCTACGTCGTGCCGTGGGTCGTACCCGTTGTGCGCCGCGTTTATTTTATTTCGACATTATTTATTATTATTCCCCCCCCCCCCCCCCGTGGGCCAGGCTGCTGCGCAGCGTGATGGCCGTGGACCCCGACCGAGTCTGGCTCAGCCTCTGCCAGCTCCACTGCCCCCACGCCTGCAGCCGCCCGGAGAAGGTTTTCGCCCGGTCCAGTTCGCACGAAGCGCCTCCACCTCCCCTCCTCCTCCACCCCTCCTCCTCCTCCTCCACCTCCCCTCCTCCTCCACCCCTCCTCCTCCTCCACTCCACCTCCTCCACCTCCTTCTCCTCCACCTCCTCCTCCTCCGCCCTCCTCCTCCACCTCCTCCTCCGCCCCTCCTCCTCCACCTCCTCCTCCTCGGAGGGGGCAGAGTTCGCGGGGAACGTCCGCTCCTTGCTGGCCCTCGTGGACGACGAACCGTCGTGACGCTGGGCCCGATCACCCACCCACCCTCCCCCTCCCCCTCCCCACCGCAGAAGACTGTTGACCTGCCCCCTCCCCCCACCACCCCACCTCCGTGAAGTTGGTGGAGGTGGGGGGGGTCACCGTGGCCGTAGAGCTTGACCCGCAGGTCAGAAGGTCACTGGCCTCATCGCCAGGTCAAAGGTCGTTGGCTCAGCCCTGGTCGCCACGGTTACGTAGCCAACCGCGCGAATCGGAGGTACGGACAATAAACTATGGATCTTTGTGTGAGTCTATGGGTCTCTGTGTGAGTATATGGGTCTCTGTGTGTGTCTATGGGTCTCTGTGTGAGTCTGTGGGTCTCTGTGTGTGTCTATGGGTCTCTGTGTGAGTCTATGGGTCTCTGTGTGAGTCTGTGGGTCTCTGTGTGAGTCTATAGGTCTCTGTGTGAGTCTACGGGTCTCTGTGTGAGTCTACGGGTCTCTGTGTGAGTCTATGGGTCTCTGTGTGAGTCTATATGAGTCTATGGTTTCTGTGTGAGTCTACGGGTCTCTGTGTGAGTCTATGGGTCTCTGTGTGAGTCTACGGGTCTCTGTGTGAGTTTATGGGTCTCTGTGTGAGTCTATGGGTCTCTGTGTGAGTCTATGGGTCTCTGTGTGAGTCTATGGGTCTCTGTGTGAGTCTATGGGTCTCTGTGTGAGTCTATGGGTCTCTGTGTGAGTCTATGGGTCTCTGTGTGAGACTATGGGTCTCTGTGTGAGTATATGGGTCTCTGTGTGAGTCTATGGGTCTCTGCTGAGTCTTGGGTCTTGTGTAGTCTATGGTCTCTGTGAGTCTATGGTCTTGGAGTCATGGGTCTCTGTGTGAGTCTATGGGTCTCTGTGTGAGTATATGGTCTCTGTGTGAGTCTATGGGTCTCTGTGTGAGTATGGTCTCTGTGTGAGTTATGGGTCTCTGTGTGAGTATGGTCTCTGTGTGAGTCTATGGGTCTCTGTGTGAGACTATGGGTTTCTGTGTGAGTCTATGGGTCTCTGCGTGAGTCTATGGGTCTCTGTGTGAGTATATGGGTCTCTGTGTGAGTCTATGGGTCTCTGCGTGAGTCTATGGGTCTCTGTGTGAGTCTATGGGTCTCTGTGAGTCTATGGGTCTCTGCGTGAGTCTATGGGTCTCTGTGTGAGTCTATGGGTCTCTGCGTGAGTCTATGGGTCTCTGTGTGAGTCTATGGGTCTCTGTGAGTCTATGGGTCTCTGTGTGAGTATATGGGTCTCTGTGTGAGTCTATGGGTCTCTGTGAGTCTATGGGTCTCTGTGTGAGTCTATGGGTCTCTGTGTGAGTCTATGGGTCTCTGTGTGAGTCTATGGGTCTCTGTGTGAGACTATGGGTCTGTGTGAGTCTATGGGTCTCTGCGTGAGTCTATGGGTCTCTGTGTGAGTATATGGGTCTCTGTGTGAGTCTATGGGTCTCTGCGTGAGTCTATGGGTCTCTGTGTGAGTCTATGGGTCTCTGTGTGAGTCTATGGGTCTGTGCCTTAGTCTATGGGTCTGTNTAGACTATGTCTCTGTTGATCTATGGGTCTCTGCGTGAGTCTATGGGTCTCTGTAATATATGGGTCTCTGTGTGAGTCTATGGGTCTCTGCGTGAGTCTATGGGTCTCTGTGTGAGTCTATGGGTCTCTGCGTGAGTCTATGGGTCTCTGTGAGTATATGGGTCTCTGTGAGTCTATGGGTCTCTGTGAGTCTATGGGTCTCTGTGTGAGTCTATGGCTCTGTTAGTCTATGGGTCTCTGCGTGAGTCTATGGGTCTCTGTGAGTCTATGGGTCTCTGTGAGTCTATGGGTCTCTGTGTGAGTATATGGGTCTCTGTGTGAGTCTATGGGTCTCTGTGTGAGTCTATGGGTCTCTGTGAGTCTATGGGTCTCTGTGTGAGTCTATGGGTCTCTGTGTGAGTCTATGGGTCTCTGTGTGAGACTATGGGTTTCTGTGTGAGTCTATGGGTCTCTGCGTGAGTCTATGGGTCTCTGTGTGAGTATATGGGTCTCTGTGTGAGTCTATGGGTCTCTGCGTGAGTCTATGGGTCTCTGTGTGAGTCTATGGGTCTCTGTGTGAGTCTATGGGTCTCTCGCGCGGTTNAGTCTATGTCTCTGTGTGAGACTATGGGTCTCTGTGTGAGTCTATGGGTCTCTGCGTGAGTCTATGGGTCTCTGCGTGAATATATGGGTCTCTGTGTGAGTCTATGGGTCTCTGCGTGAGTCTATGGGTCTCTGTGTGAGTCTATGGGTCTCTGCGTGAGTCTATGGGTCTCTGCGTGAGTATATGGGTCTCTGTGAGTCTATGGGTCTCTGCGTGAGTCTATGGGTCTCTGTGTGAGTCTATGGGTCCTGTGTGAGTCTACGGNTCTCTGTGTGAGTCTGTGGATCTTTGAGTGAGTCTATGGGTCTCTGTGCGATCTATGTCTATGNGGAGTCATTGGGTCTCTGTGTGAGTCTATGGGTCTCTTTGTGAGTCTATGGGTCTCTGTGTGAGTCTATGGGTCTCTTTGTAAGTCTATGGGTCTCTGTGTGAGTCTGTGTCTCTGGGTGGGGGTAGGAGGGGTGGGGCTGGGTGGGGAGGGGCGGGTGGGGGTGGGGAGGGTGGGGTTGGGTGGGGAGGGGAGGGGCTGGTCACCCCGTGGTGCCCTTATAAAACCCAACGTTTAACCTACTCACGCCGGCTTGTGCCCGCCTCACAATCGGGCATATTTGCGGAATACACCACGCCGCCGTTGACCCTGGCCATTGACCGAGCAACCCAACGTTCCTACCAGCTCCCTCCGCAGGAATGTGTTCATACTACAGCAGGGCTCTCGAAAATCCGCGCTCATGACGGGGAAGGACTCCTTACGATCCAAAAAATTAACCCGTAAAAACAAAGTTTTTCACTCTAAATCCTTTATATGCGTGGCGGCTAGAGTCCTCTCGTCCTCTGGCTTGAGATGGCTGCCACCTATGGGTCAGATGATTGCCTGCCACCATTAAGCAATTGGTAATAAATATAATTTTTTGTCCTAAAAAGTTTAAAATTTTGGAAACAAAATTCACGAACATTAATTGTATCGCACAACGAGTCTGTGTGCAAAATGTCAGCTCGATTGGATCACGGGAAGTGGGTTAAAAAACGACCGAAAGATTTGCACGGTCCTAAGCAAGCAAGCGAACTTAATATAAAGGATTTAAAAATGTACACATTTTTCCGCGCAGCAAATCGATGTGGCTGGACTGCAGGTGGCGGTCACGTGGGCTTCTCGCGAACCGGAGAACGCGATTGGGGTCGTCCATAAATGACGTCACGCGATTTTGGAGGATTTTTGACCTCAAATATGACGTCACAAAGCTCTGCCCCCCCCCCAAAAAAAACATGCTTCAAATCGTTTTATTTCGATTTAAAGCTTTCGTGACTGCAGGGATTCATCTTCTTGGTTCTTTCGGTAAAGTCACGTAGAAGGGAAATAATAAAATAACAAAAATAAAACATGATAAAATAATTCTCACGACGTTTCGGCCACAACGCAAGTAGCCGTCCTCAGGTGAAGACCAGGTCTGTCGGGAAGACAGCGTCTGAATGAGACAGACCTGTTCTTCACCTGAGGACGGCTGCTTGCGTTGTGGCCGAAACGTCGTGAGAATTTTTATTTTATTATGTTTTATTTTTTATTATTTTATTATTTCCCTTCTACGTGACTTTACCGAAAGAACCAAGAAGACGCTTCAAATCGCTTTAAACTCTTGTCATTGTAGTGCGTGTTTAATGTGGCGCTGCACTCTGATGTTGTAGGAGAAAACATTTATTAGAAAGTCGATTTAATTAAGTAGAACGTGTTGTCTATATTTATTTAAAGTTGCGCCGCATTTTGATGTGACGTCACATTTCTCAACCCCCCCCCCTCGTCACACATCGTCACAAATGCCTGACCCCCCCCCACCCCAAATGCGTGACGTCATTTATGGACGGCCCCAAAGTGCGAGCACCGCGCGTTGGTGCGAGGACTTGGCTGTGGTTTAGCGGTAGGGGGCGATGTTGCTCTGTGCGTGTGTGCGTGTGTGTGTGCGTGTGTGTGTGTCTGTGTGTGTGTGTGCGTGCGTGTGTGTACGTGCGTGTACGTGCGTGTGTGTGAGTGTGTGCGCGAGTGTGTGTGCGCGTGTGTGTGTGTACATGTGTGTGTGCGCGTGTGTGTGTGTGCGTGTGTGGGCGTGTATGCGTGTGTGTGAGGGCGACTGCCTCCAACTGCCCAGTAGCAGCGTCCTTCACGAGCCTCCTCCACAGAGGCCGATCTTGACACCGCTGGTACCGGTCATCGGCAAGTCCACTCAGTTCCACGTCCTCCTGTACCACATCACTCCATCTCTTCTCTAGCCCGTGTCACTCACACACTCACCCACTCACCCACTCACTCACTCATTCACTCACCCATCACTCCATCTCTTCTCTAGCCCGTGTCACTCACCACTCACCCACTCATTCACTCACTCATTCACTCACCCATCACTCCATCTCTTTTCTAGCCCGTGTCACTCACACACTCACCCACTCACTCACCCACTCACCCACTCACTCACTCATTCACTCACCCATCACTCCATCTCTTCTCTAGCCCGTGTCACTCACACACTCACCCACCCACTCATTCACTCACTCATTCACTCACTCATTCACTCACCCATCACTCCATCTCTTCTCTAGCCCGTGTCACTCACACACTCACCCACTCACCCACTCATTCAACTCACTCATTCACTCACCATCACTCCATCTCTTCTCTAGCCCGTGTCACTCACACACTCACCCACTCATTCACTCACTCATTCACTCAC
This sequence comes from Lethenteron camtschaticum, assembly GCA_018977245.1. Classification (NCBI taxonomy): domain Eukaryota; kingdom Metazoa; phylum Chordata; class Hyperoartia; order Petromyzontiformes; family Petromyzontidae; genus Lethenteron; species Lethenteron camtschaticum. Next base: position 156,424 of record MU249727.1, on the reverse strand, counting down.
CCATCACTCCATCTCTTTTCTAGCCCGTGTCACTCACACACTCACCCACTCACTCACCCACTCACCCACTCACTCACTCATTCACTCACCCATCACTCCATCTCTTCTCTAGCCCGTGTCACTCACACACTCACCCACTCACTCACCCACTCACCCACTCACTCACTCATTCACTCACCCATCACTCCATCTCTTCTCTAGCCCGTGTCACTCACACACTCACCCACTCACTTACCCACTCACCCACTCATTCACTCACTCATTCACTCACCCATCACTCCATCTCTTCTCTAGCCCGTGTCACTCACACACTCACCCACTCACTCACTCATTCACTCACCCATCACTCCATCTCTTCTCTAGCCCGTGTCACTCACACTCACCCACTCACTCACCCACTCACCCACTCATTCACTCACTCATTCACTCACTCACCCATCACTCCATCTCTTCTCTAGCTCGTGTCACTCACACACTCACCCACTCACCCACTCATTCACTCACTCATTCACTCACTCATCACTCCATCTCTTCTCTAGCCCGTGTCACTCATTCACCCACTCACTCACCCACTCACCACCCACCACTCACCCACTCACCCACTCATCATTCAACCACTCACTCACGCACTCACCCACTCACCCACCCACTCACCCATCACTCCATCTCTTCTCAAGCCCGTGCCGCGCCCGTTTAGCCGCCTCGATCCGGCCAAACAGAAGCTGTTTGGCCGGGCGTGTGGTGGCTGGGAATGTTGAGGCTTGGCATGTGTGCCAAGTTCACCTCGCAGCCTTAACTTACCGTTCGGGCAAATGCTTTGAGTGGGTGATGTTTACACACCAACACGGGCTACTAAATTTGAGGCTGAGTCGACCTAGGGGGGTGGGGGCCAGAACCGGTTCAGATAATCGTTGCTGGTGTTGGTGGTAGCCCCTAGCTTTATACAACAACAATAACAAAAGCAAAGATCCCCCGTATAGCCTGTAATATACCTTTTCGGGGCAAGTGCTGTTGGCGTGTAGCACATACGAACAGCTGTGAATGCGTTTGGCTTTCTGCACACGGCATCCAGATCACCATCACCATCATTAGCCATTTGGATGGGGAGATCTGTATAAGCTGTGGAAGAACAAGTGGGTCAACCCAATCGGATCGTGAATTCATAGCGACGGCAACACACAGGGCTCTGACATTTGCCACGGCAGATCTATTGAGCGCTTTGTTCAGAGAATCGATATCCAAGTATAGTGATAGGTTTTTACCCTTTCACCCGGTACAAAAAACTGAGACCTTTATGCAAGGCATCGTGTTTGCAATAACCACAACACAAGCAGTCAAAATGCAAACAAAAAAGAAACAACTCTGATAATGATAGGCACTGTCCTTGAAGTTGATTGGTCCACACCCGAGACAGCTTTTCTTAGAGCCTAGTCTCCATTGGTGTTGGACCAGATGACGCCAAAAGGCATACAACTCAAAAACAGTGCACTATCAGAGTATTGATACTGGTAATGGAGGTCTCATAGTGTAAATGCTTTACCCCGAGCTCTCAATACTCTGATAGTGCGCTGTTTTTGAGTTGTACGCCTTTTGGCGTCATCTGGTCCAACACCATGTGAGACTAGGCTCTAAGAAAAGCTGTCTCGGGTGTGGACCAATCAACTTCAAGGACAGTGCATATCATTATCATCATCAGAGTTGTTTCTTTTTTGTTTGCATTTTGACTGCTTGTGTTGTGGTTATTGCAAACATGATGCCTTGTATAAAGGTGTCAGTTGTTTGTACCAGTTGAAAGGGTAAAAACCTATCACTATATTTTGCCACTGTAAAAGGAGATGTCTCATAGAATCAATATCCAAGTGAAACGATAAAATCTGTTAAACCCTGAGAGAGAGAGAGATATACGACGGGATGAACCACGATAGGGCCCCAGACGTTGTCAATTCTGGGGCTCTCCGCTTGGCGGTGAGCCAGAGGTGGAAATTCCACGTTAATATGGCGGGGTCAGTCCATCCATACGGGATGAATATTGCAGGTTTGTGATGGGCCGTGATGGTCACGTGTAAAACTGTCACCGTTGTTAACATCACCACCACCACCACCACCTTCACAATCTGCACCATCCACATGACCACTAACACCACCACTGACATCGTAATCACCACCAACATCACCACCACCACCATAATGATCACGACTATCAGCACCACCATCATCACCACTAACATTACCATCATCACCACTAGTATCATCATTATCACCACTAACCATCATTACCGCCATCATCATCACCATCATCATCACCATCATCACTACCATCACCATCACCGCCACCATCATCACCATCATTATCACCATCATCATCACCATCACCGCCACCATCATCACCATCACCACCACCATCATCATCACCATCATCACCATCATCNCCACCATCATCATCATCACCATCATCACCACCATCATCACCACCATCACCGCCACCATCATCACCATCATCATCATCACCATCATCACCATAATCACCACGATCACCATCACCGCCATCATCATCACCATCATCATCACCATCATCACTACCATCACCATTACCGCCACCATCATCACCATCATCATCACCATCATCACCACCATCATCACCACCATCACCGCCACCATCATCACCATCACCACCATCATCACCATCATCACCATCATCATCACCATCACCACCATCATCACCACCATCATCACCATCACCACATCATCACCATCACCACCACCATCATCATCACCATCATCACCATCACCATCATCACCATCATCACCACCATCACCACCATCATCATCACCATCATCACCACCATCATCACCATCACCACCACCACCATTCACCATCACCACCACCACCATCATCACACCATCACCACCACCACCACCATCATCACCACCATCACCATCATCACCGCCACACGCTACACCACCCCCCCCCATCGCTCATCAGTATACAGCCCACAGCACTGCGCGTGCACACACACACAGAACACGCGGGATTAAACCACAACACACAACAACACATCAACAACACGCAACACATCAACACACAACAACACATCAACAACACGCAACACATCAACACACAGCACATCAACACACAGCAACACACAACACACACACAACACACACACAACACGCAACACATCACATCAACACACAGCACACCAACACACAACACGCAACAACACACAACAACACAACAACACACAACAACAACACAACAACACACAGCACATCAACACACAACACACCAACAACACAACAACAAACAACACAACTACACAAACACACAACACAACAGCACATCAACACACAACACACCCAACACACAACACACCCAACACACAACACACCAACAACACACAACACACCAACAACACACAACAACACATCAACACACCCAACACACAACACACCAACAACACACAACAACAAACAACACAACTACACAAACACACAACAACACATCAACACAGAACACAACACATCAACACACAACACACAACAAACAACACAACTACACAAACACACAACACAACAGCACATCAACACACAACACACCCAACACACAACACACCCAACACAACACCAACAACACACAAACACAACAACACACAACACACAACACACCCAACACACAACACACCAACAACACACAACAACAAACAACACAACTACACAAACACACAACACAACAACACATCAACACAGAACACAACACATCAACACGCGTGCGCGCGCGCGTGCGCGTGTGCGTGCGTGTGTGCGCGCGTGTGCGCGTGTGCGTCTGTGCGTGTGTGCGTGTGTGCGTGCGTGTGTGTGCGTGTGCGTGTGTGCGTGTGTGTGCGTGTGTGTGCGCGTGTGTGCGTGTGTGCGTGTGCGTGTGTGCGCGTGTGTGTGCGTGTGTGTGCGTGTGTGCGTGTGTGCGTGCGTGTGTGCGTGTGCGTGCGTGTGTGCGTGTGCGTGTGCGTGCGTGTGCGTGTGTGCGCGTGCGTGTGCGTGCGTGTGTGCGCGTGTGTGCGTGTGTGCGCGTGTGCGCACACGCACACACGTTGCCGATCGGAGGGCGCGGGAGGCAAGAAACTGAACGCAACAACGAAAACTGAGTTCTCAAGAAATTTTATTGAGACATTTTTCAACCGAGTACAGCGCTGTCGAGTTAAAGCGGGGTGGGGTATAGTCGTGTGTAGTGTATAGTGTAGTGTATAGTGTAGTGTATAGTGTAGTGTATAGTGTAGTGTATAGTGTAGTGTATAGTGTAGTGTATAGCACTGTGTGTAGTAGTGTATAGCGCTGTGTGTAGTAGTATAGTGTGTAGTGTAGTGTATAGTGTAGTGTATAGTGTATAGTGTAGTGTATAGTAGTGTATAGTGTAGTGTATAGTGTAGTGTGTAGTGTATAGTGTAGTGTATAGTAGTGTATATTGTAGTGTATAGCGCTGTGTGTTGTAGTATAGTGTGTAGTGTAGTGTATAGCGCTGTGTGTAGTAGTGTATAGCGTAGTGTATAGCGCTGTGTGTAGTAGTGTATAGTGTAGTGTATAGCGCTGTGTGTAGTAGTGTATAGTGTAGTGTATAGTGTAGTGTATAGCGCTGTGTGTAGTAGTGTATAGTGTAGTGTATAGTGTAGTGTATAGCACTGTGTGTAGTAGTGTATAGTGTAGTGTATAGTGTAGTGTATAGCGCTGTGTGTAGTAGTGTATAGTGTAGTGTATAGTGTAGTGTATAGCGCTGTGTATAGTAGTGTATAGCGTTGTGTGTAGTAGTATATAGTGTAGTGTATAGTAGTGTATAGTGTAGTAGTATATAGTGTAGTGTATAGTGTAGTGTATAGCGCTGTGTGTAGTAGTGTATAGTGTAGTGTATAGTGTAGTGTATAGCGCTGTGTATAGTAGTGTATAGCGTTGTGTGTAGTAGTATATAGTGTGGTGTATAGTAGTGTATAGTGTAGTGTATAGTAGTATATAGTGTAGTGTATAGTAGTATATAGTGTAGTGTATAGTAGTATATAGTGTAGTATATAGTAGTGTATAGTGTAGTGTATACTAGTGTACTCTATAGTGTACTGTATAGTGTAGTGTATAGTGTAGTCTATAGTGTAGTGTATAGTCTAGTATACTGCATCGTGCGATGATCGCAAGCCGCAGGGTTTAGGACGACAGACTCAGCAACAACAACAGCAACAACAATCAGCTCCAGTGGCTCTCGCCTTCCAACAATCGAGCAAGCGAGCGCCTTGCGGACACGCTGCGAGCCATCATCCTTCCTTCTTCTCGCCCTCCCCGTCCCCTTGTTGTCCTGCCACACCCGGTAGTTCAGCGCGGCGGCGAAGCTCAACCACGCCAGGTAGGGCACCATGAGCATGGCGGCCGTCTTGTTGATGGGGTACCAGCTGACGGCGGTTGCCGCCACCGTGCCAGACAGCAACAGGATCTCGGCAAAGCCTGCGCGGGGACACAGCGGGGACACAGCGGGGACACAGCGGGGACACAGCGGGGACACAGCGGGGACACAGCGGGGACACAGCGGGGACACAGCGGGGGACACAGCGGGGACACAGCGGGGGACACAGCGGGGACACAGCGGGGACACAGCGGGGACACAGCGGGGACACAGCGGGGACACAGCGGGGACACAGCGGGGACACAGCGGGGACACAGCGGGGACACAGCGGGGACACAGCGGGGACACAGCGGGGACACAGCGGGGACACAGCGGGGACACAGCGGGGACACAGCGGGGACACAGCGGGGACACAGCGGGGACACAGCGGGGACACAGCGGGGACACAGCGGGGACACAGCGGGGACACAGCGGGGACACAGCGGGGACACAGCGGGGACACAGCGGGGGACACAGCGGGGACACAGCGGGGACACAGCGGGGACACAGCGGGGACACAGCGGGGACACAGCGGGGGACACAGCGGGGACACAGCGGGGACGACAGGCGGGTCGGGCGACACAAAATTAAAACGATGCTTTATGCACACACACACACGTGGTGGTCACAACACTATATTGTAGTAAACAGCAGAGGTGTGGACTCGAGTCATGTGACTTGGACTCGAGTCAGACTCGAGTCATGAATTTGATGACTTCAGACTCGACTTGGACTTGCATAACAATGACTTTGTCCCACCTCTGAGGTGTGGACTCGAGTCATGTGACTTGGACTCGAGTCAGACTCGAGTCATGAATTTGATGACTTCAGACTCGACTTGGACTTGCATAACAATGACTTTGTCCCACCTCTGGTAAACAGTGTACGCTCGCACGGATGTTGACTGGGTGAGGCACGCCGACTGAGACGGAGCATGGGAGACGATTACCCACAATCCCACAGCCAGAGAGAGAGAGAGAAGAACCATCGGCTCAGTTGTGATCACGTGACGCTCGGCAGACAAAGCGTATACTGTACGTACTGCAGTGGTATACTGTACGTACTGCAGTGGTATACTGTACGTACTACAGTAGTACTCGTATTGCAAGACCTCGCTCGTTTATCAAATTAATATTTACTCGCAATCCAAGGTTTTACTGTAGAGGTGTAGAGGTGTACGAGCGTGCATGTTGTCGTGTATATATATGTGTATAGAGGTGTGTAAGCGTGCATGTTGTCATGTATATATATGTGTATAGAGGTGTGTAAGCGTGCATGTTGTCTTGTATATACAGTGATACCTCGGTTCACGAACTTAATTCGTGAAATGACTCTGGTCGTGAACCGAATTGGTCGTGAACCGAGGCACATTTTCCCACAGGGTTCAATGTAAATCCGGTTAATCCGTTCTGACCTTTTTTTTGAGAGACCACATTATCATTCATGAGATTTAACACTCTGTTCGTGACAGCTATGTTGGGGTGGTGCTTTTCAAAAAGTCATGGCACTCATTCCATTTTTGCATAATGGATTTTTCGAGGAGAGATCGTTTCGGGGGCTGTGGTCAACGCTGACGAAAATACGTGGAAAAAAATCCATCGCTCGGGGTTTTTTATTTTTAGCTGAAGAGGGATGACTGTCACAGCTGGCGCATGTGTGCCTCTCCGCTCATTCCGGGGTGCGCGCGCGTGCATGCGCGTGCGTGCGTCCGCGCGCGTGCGTGCGCGCGTGTAGCCTGCGCGTGTAGGGCAGAAGAGGCGGGCGCACCACGTGTCGCGAGCCCCCGAGGAGGAGGAGGCGGGTACTCCCTCGGCTGATTTTGCATTGCTCGCTCCCGTTACAATAAATGTGACAGCCTGGAATTAGCATAAAAATGGGCGCGGCTCCTGTTCGTGAACCGAAGCATATTTTTATGAAATTTTATGGTCGTGAACCGAGTTGTTCGTGAACCGAAGCGTTCGTGAACCGAGGTATCACTGTATATGTGTATAGAGGTGTGTACAAGCGTGCGTGTTGTCTTGTGTATATATATGTGTGTATAGAGGTGTGTATAGGTGTGTACGAGCGTGCGTGTTGCGTTGTACAGAGAGTTGTATAAAGACGCGTCCGGCGGTGTGCATGCCTACCAAGCCCATGCGGTGAGCCTTGAAGAAGATCGGGGTCCACATCCAGTTGAGAGCCAGCTGCGCCCCGTAGAGGCCCAGCGGGGTCACGGCGTCGCTGGTGAAGCCCCCGAGGTCACGCCACACCAGGTACGACGCGTACCTGCCTCGCACGCACACACAACCACGCTGGTGACCCCGCCGTGTGACCCCGGAGTGTGACCCCGCAGTGTGACCCCGAAGCGTGACCCCGCCGTGTGACCCCGGAGTGTGACCCCGCCGTGTGACCCCGCCGTGTGACCCCGCCGTGTGACCCCGGAGTGTGACCCCGGAGTGTGACCCCACCGTGTGACCCGGAGTGTGACCCCGCCGCGTGACCCAGCCGTGTGACCCCGGAGTGTGACCCCGCCGCGTGACCCAGCCGTGTGACCCCGGAGTGTGACCCCGCTGTGTGACCCTGCGGTTACGAGTTTGAAAGGAAATAAGAACGGGCTTCGTTTGCCACTTTCTGGCACTGCAAGAGGTCACGGGACCTTTCGTGGCAGTAAAACATTACTTCATTGGAACCTCATTTGCCAGTAAAAAATATGTTAATTGGTTGTTTACCCTTCTATCTGGCAACAAAACTGACACCTTTTTTTACAAGGAGTCATGTTTGCAAACAAAAACACAACTCTGATAATGTATATGCACTGTCCTTGAAGTTGATTGGTCCACACCCGAGACAGCTTTCCTTAGAGCCTAGTCTCACATGGTGTTGGACCAGATGACGTCAAAAGGCGCACAACTCAAAGACAATGCACCATCAGAGTTTGAGAGCTCGGGGTAAGCATTTACACCATTGGAACCTCCTTTGCATTATGACTGCAGGTATTGTGGTCAATGCAAACATGACTCCTTGTAAAAAACAAGGTGTCAGTTTTGTTGCCAGATAGAAGGTTAAAAAACAATTATCATATTTTTCTACTGGCAAAGGAGGTTCCAATGGTGTAAATGCTTACCCCAAGCTCTCATACTCTGATGGTGCATTGTCTTTGAGTTGTGCGCCTTTTGGCGTCATCTGGTCCAACACCATGTGAGACTAGGCTCTAAGGAAAGCTGTCTCGGGTGTGGACCAATCAATTTCAAGGACAGTGCATACATTATCAATTATTTTTCGATTTAAAGCTTTCGTGACTGCAGGGATTCATCTTCTTGGTTCTTTCGGTAAAGTCACGTAGAAGGGAAGTAATAAAATAATAAAAATAAAGCATGCAAAAATAATTATTTTATTATTTCCATTCTACGTGACTTACTAAAGTAATTATTTTATTATGTTTTATTTTTATTATTTTATTATTTCCCTTCTACGTGACTTTACCGAAAGAACCAAGAAGATGCATCCTTGCAGTCACGAAAGCTTTAAATCGAGAATTATTTTATTGTTTTATTTTTATTATTTTATTATTTCCCTTCTACGTGACTTTACCGAAAGAACCAAGAAGATGAATCCCTGCAGTCATGAAATAAGCTTTACATCGAAAGTTTCCTCTTCGAGTTCCCACCAACGACTCACCCATAATTCTAGATTTGAAGCTTTCGTGACTGCAAGGATTCATACTCTTAGGTTCTTTCGGTAAAGTCACGTAGGTAAAAATGAAATTAAAATTAATAAAAATAAATAATAAAATCACGACGTTTCGGAGGCAACACAAGTCTCCGTCATCAGGTGGAACCGTCACAGCCAGATTTGCTGCATCAAGGTGCATCAAGGTGCAGGAATCTGGCTGTGACGGTCCCACCTGATGACGGAGACTTGTGTTGCCTCCGAAACTTCGTGAGTTTATTGTTTTATTTTTATTAATTTTAATTTCATTTTTTACCTACACGGTGACTTTACCGAAAGAACTACGAGTTCGACTCACCCCATGCCGGTGTACAGCAGCGGCCACACCACGGGGAAGGCCCGGTTGGGCGGCCGCCACTCCGGCTTCTTGAGGCCTTCGTACCAGCCCTTGATCTCGCTGCGCGTGAGCACGCCGCCCGCAATGCCGCCCACGTGCGGCAGGAGGGTGGCGCACACGGGAGGCACCCACGCAGACCACGCCATCGTGGTCCCTGCGGCACACGGCATCACCACGTCATCGTCGCCACCGTCATCGCCACGACGTCAATATGGCGTCGCGATCACTGCCGCGTCATCGCCGCGACGTCATCGCCGCGTCATAGCCGCACCATCACGGCATCATCGCCATCGCCACGACGTCAGCACGGCATCGCAATCACTGCCTCGTCATCGCCGCGACGTCATCGCCGCGACGTCATCGCCGCACCATCACGGCATCACCACCGTCATCGCCACGTCATCGCCATCGCCGCGACGACGTCAGCACGGCATCGCAATCACTGCCTCGTCATCGCCGCGACGTCATCGCCGCACCATCACGGCATCATCGCCGCGTCATCGCCTCTTCACCACAGCACCATCACGTCATCACCACCATCGCCACGACGTCAGCACGGCATCGCAATCACTGCCTCGTCATCGCCGCGACGTCATCGCCGCGACGTCATCGCCGCGACGTCATCGCCGCACCATCACGGCATCACCACCGTCATCGCCATGTCATCGCCATCGCCGCGACGACGTCAGCACGGCGTCGCAATCACTGCCGCGTCATCGCCGCGACGTCATCGCCGCGACGTCATCGCCGCACCATCACGGCATCATCGCCACGCCATCGCCGCGTCATCGCCACGTCATCACCATCGCCATGACGTCAGCACAGCGTCACAATCACTGCCGCGTCATCGCCATGTCATCGCCACGTCATCATCACCATCGCCGCTTCACCACAGCACCATCACGGCATCATCATCACCATCGCCGCGACGTCATTGCCGCTTCACCACGGCACAGATCCACCCAGCCACCACACACCGCCCACACACCCTTCACCGTGTTAGCCTTTACAACAATCACGGACGCGTCTGACAACCAGCTCATGTAAACCACGTGGACACGGTCTGCCTCCCACCACTCTTGATCCCCACCCCTCCCATCTGTACGTCTCCCTCTGTCACTCTAAACCGGCTCGATCCTCCCGTAGTAAACCACGTGACTGACGCGTGGCCAGCCCCACTCTGAATCCCACCTCTCTCCCCGCCCACCAAGAAAACCGACGCCGCTCCTCCTCCTCCTCGCAGCAGCAGCAGCAGCAAGAGCAGCAGCAGCAGCAACAGCAGCAGCAGCAACAGCCAGAGTAGCAGCAGCAGCAACAGCAGCAGCAGCAACAGCAGTAGCAGCAGCAGCAGCAACAGCAGCAGCAGCAGCAACAGCAGTAGCAGCAGCAGCAACAACAGCAGTGAGGCCCTAGTCCGGCCTCGTCTGCCTCCCCATCCCCGTCTCTCCTGCCCCTTTGATCCCGTCCCTCCGTTCCTTCGACCATCCTTCTCGCCATTCAGACGCTGTCTCCTCGACAGACCTGTTCTTCACCTGAGGACGGCTGCTTGCGTTGTGGCCGAAACGTCGTGAGAATTGTATTTTATTATGTTTTATTTTCATTATTTTATTATTTCCCTTCTACGTGACTTTACCGAAAGAACCAAGAAGATGCGTACGCGATTCCGTGCCCGAAGACCGAGGCAAGCATGGGTAGCATCCAGAAGTATCCAGCAGCATCCCAATTCCCCGGTGCAACGGACGCTACCCCGGGGTCAGCCGTACGACCGCTTGACCCCGCTCGCTCGAATCGCGTCGTGTCCAATTCGCGTTCCGCGTTGGAACAAAGATGCGTTCCCTCATTTGCTCGAATCGCATTCCCCCATTTTCCTCCGTCTCTCTCTCTTCTCTCCACGCACCATCGCATCCTTGACACTCTGCGGGCCCCTTTTCTTGCAGCGGTGCGCGCCGCGGGTGCAAAGTTTCTCGCAATAATATTGAATCACTTCTTCCTTGGTTCTTTCGGTAAAATCACGTAGAAAGAAATTAATAAAATATTATTTATTAATTTAAAGCTTTCGTGACTGCAGGGATTCATCTTCTTGGTTCTTTCGGTAAAGTCACGTAAGGAAATGAATAAAATATATTTTATTAATTAATTAAAATCACGTAGAAAGAAATTAATAAATATTATTGTATTAAAATAAAATAGTATTTTATTAATTTCTTTGTACGTGATTTTTTATGATTAAAATAATATTGTATTACTTCCCTTCTACGCGACTTTACCGAAAGAACCAAGAAGATGATCCCTGCAGTCACGAAAGCTTTAAATCGAAATTTAATCACTTATTAACGATTTGAGCCACAGCGTGTCCAATGACAAATTATACTGGTAGGAACGAAGTGAACCAGCCTACAATAGATTATATCGTCCGTCCGTCCGTCCGTGTAGCAACATCGCCCCCTACTGCAAACACTTGGCAGGACCCTACAAAAACCTTTAGACTCAGTAAGGCTTTCATGGCTAAACAAGTGTAATAATACATTATGTTTATATTCTTTGGCTATTCATTCCTACCAGCCCACCACACAGGGACCTGTTTTTCAGGAGATTCCTGGCTTTGGGTTTCTTGTATAAGGTCTGTACGTTTAACACGTAGGCTTTCGCGACCAATGTTATTCATAATCAACGTTTTTGGGTTTAGATCGCGTTTATTTATAAATGTGTCGTAACCCTCCACCATTCTGGCGAATTGCCCGATGATGCTGGTTGCAATTACCAGCGAAACGTCGTACTCAAATTGTAAATGTTGTGGCTTCAACACACCGGTGGGCTAAAGCAGTGAACTATTTGTCTTTGTCAACGTGACACTTTTTTTACTGATTGGCCGTGTCGGGTGGTGGAGGGTTACGACACATTTATAAATAAACGCGATCTAAACCAAAAACGTTGATTATGAAGGTCTGTAGTTAATTATTTCAGTGGTACGGGGAAATGAGAGTTAAACACAAACACGAAGATTATTGCTACGATGATTATAATTGACGGTGACTGCATCGCGCGCGTTCTGCGGCCGTCTGGAACGCTCTTGCTTGCGATATTCAGCTGTGCACACACTGTACACACAACACAACACTAACACTGTACACACACTGTACACAAAACACAACACTGTACACACACTGTACACGCAACACAACACTGTACACACACTATACACACAACTATAATCCTGTATACTGTACACACACTGCACACACACTGTACACACACTGTAATACAGTACAGCACTAGCCCTGTACACAGTGCATACAGCACTGTAACCCTGTATACTGTACACACACTGTACATACAACAGAAAAGTGGTCATATGCTGTATACACACTGTATATACAGTACAAAACGGTGGCCCCATTTACACTGTACACACAACACAGCACTAACCCTGTACAC
>MU249727.1:96028-138528 GCA_018977245.1 Lethenteron camtschaticum | reverse complement strand
CGTCACGAACTCACGATGTGAGCCGCTCACTTCGGTGGCGGTTTGAGTGTGAGGCCCNGTTAGGGCGGGCTAGGGAGGCTAGGGGCGGGNCTAGGGGCGGGGCTAGGGGGCTAGGGGCGGGGCTAGGGGCTAGGGGCGGGGCTAGGAGTTAGAAGCGGGCTAGGAGTTAGGGGCGGGGGGAGTTAGGGCGGGGCTAGGGGCGGGGCTAGGACTAGGGGCGGGGCTAGGGGGTTAGGGGCGGGCTAAGGGCTAGGGGCGGGGCTAGGAGTTAGGGGCGGGGCTAAAGGGTCCTGGCTTTGAACAACAACAACAACCGCCATTCGCCACTAAGTGGCGGTGACGTCACCACGACGCTTGTGCCAGGCTAGGTGCACCTTGAGGCCACGTGAAGTGTCGAACGCCCGCTGGCAGGAGGTCACGGGGCAGACCAGCAGGTGCACGGGTCGACTGACTGAGATGACCGAGATGACTGGCTGATGCACCACCTGTGCCCCCTACTGTGCCAACTTGCTGTGCTTTAGCCACCCGGTGCTCGGCTCGTTGTTGTGAGTGTCGCTCCTCCGCCCTCCGTTGTTGCTGGAGGGCGACTGCCTCCAACTGCCCAGTAGCGTCCTTCACGAGCCTCCTCCACAGAGGCCGATCTTGACACCGTTGGTACCAGTCATCGGCAAGTCCACTCAGCTCTACGTCCTCCTGTACCACATCACTCCATCTCTTCTCTAGCCCGTGCCGAACAAAAGCTGTTTAAGCATGCGGTGGCTGGGCATGCGGGCTACATGACCCAGCCAACGCAGCCTTGCCTGATGGAAGAGCTCACCGATGGGACTTTGCCCAGATCTTTTGAGGATTTGTGAGCTCCTCACACAATCCAGCCTGCAGGTTAAACTCAGGATGGACCGTAGGCAGGTCAGCCTAAATGTTTCTAACCGGCGAAGATGCTCCATTAGGGGGTCCACGTTTCGCAGGAGTAGAGAAGGGAGGAATGACTGTGGCCGAGAAAACCCGAAGCTTCGTGCGAAGCGACAGACCAGGCAGCTTCCACACAGCATTATGCAACCGATGAAAAGATATTGCCGCTCGACTGATTCGGAGTGAGACCTCTGCTGTTAAACCGGAGCCGGTCATGAGCACACTGCCCAGGTATGGGAAACTCTCCACTCTCTCCACAACTGCCCCATCACCGATTGGGAGTTGTGGGGTGGAGTGCCCGATGTACAAAATACCCAGGCAGGTGCTTAGTTTTGGTGGGGCTGATGGCAAGCTCCAGTTTCAGCAATAGTGCCCTAACTCCTCCTCTGAGTGAGCCGCAATTACCAAATCATCGGCATACATAACGTGGTTGACCAATAGGGAACCATCCCTTGACAGCACCCGGGCATCGATCAACCTCCCATTGCATCTGTACCAGATGGAAATTCCTCCGGTACAGCTACTGAAGGCTTCACGAACTACGTGGTCGAAATAGATATTAAATAATGTTGGAGCCAAAGGACATCCCTGTCGCACCCCAAGGTGTACAGGGAAAGGCTCCGACTCCCGGCCACGTAGTTTTACCCGTGCCCGCTCACCATCATGAAGGCCCTTAATGATCGTGATCAGAGGGTCAGGGACTCCGAAAGCACGGAGAACAACCCAGAGCCCAGGCCTACTGATGGTATCATAGGCCTTGACCAGGTCAATAAAGCAGAGATGTAGGTCTTGTTGGAATTCCCTACACCTCTACTGTAGCAGACGGACAGAAAATATGGCATCTGTGCAGGACCGCCCTTTCATGAAACCGCATTGGGGCTCCGCAAGCCTCTCCTCAGCGTGCCTAGCAAGGCGATGTTGAATAATCCTTGCCAGGACCTTTCCCGGCACACTGAGGAGTGAAATGCACACACACATACATAGAGGCCAGGGTTGCTGTGGCATCACCCGAGAATGATCTTACATCACCAACTCGCACTGCGTGGCAAAATTGGTGAAATATGGTACTTTAAACCCCCGCCAAACCTGCTACGCATTTCACAAGTAGTACTAATCGCATATCTGCATTTCCCATAAATATGTTAAATTCCTCTTGATATGCAAATTATTTTGTCAAGGCGCCTTCCCCCTCTAACCCAGCTTAAATAGTCGCTCCAAGCCTGGAGTGTGTCATTCAGACTCTGTCTTCTCGACAGACCTGTTCTTCACCTGAGGACGGCTGCTTGCGTTGTGGCCGAAACGTCGTGAGAATTATATTTATGTTTTATTTTATTATTATTTCCATTCTACGTGACTTTACCGAAAGAACCAAGAAGATGGTGAAATATGGTTAAATAACCACCCCCCCCCCTCCCAACGGCGTGGGGACAGCCCTCATCCAGCAGTGGATCGAACCACGTCTCACACGCGGTGGCGTAACGTAACGCTGCATACGCGGAGCGGTCTGTAATCTGATTTCAACGGAGCATTACTTTACAACCAGCCTGCCCTGTGGACCCTCTGGTCTGTGCCAACAGAGCCGCAAGGCCACGTTGCTAAACCCGAGCAAAGTGTTGCAATCGCGAACTGGAGCCTCAACGCACTCCGATCATATCCGCCGGAAAAATATTGTCCGTTATTTAAAAAGGAAAACCCAATTCAAAACTACAACAAAAAACTCCTTTTAAATCCTTTATATTAAGTTCACTTGCTTGCGTGCTTGCTTGCGCGCTTACGACCGTGCAAATCTTTCGGTCGTTTTTTAACCCACTTCCCGTGATCCAATCGAGCTGACATTTTCCACACAGACTCGTTGTGCGTGACAATTAATGTTTAAAATTTTTTTCAAAACCACTTAAAAAANTGTTTTCCATATTTAATTTAAAATACCAATGTGATAAAAATGAAACATCTTCTCAAGACAGAAGAATAATAAAATAAAACCGCCACGCATATAAGGATTTATAGTGAAAAACTTTGTTTTTACGGGTTATTTTTTTATTTCAACAGGTAAGGCCCCACTGAGCGACTGGCCATCGCAAATGATCGCTCAACGAAGGGCTTCTCATCATCACCATCATCGTCGTGTGGATGTGCACAGCAGAGGAGGACCGGAGAAAAATCCACACGGCCACGGGGAGGGAGGGAGGGGGAGAGAGACACGCAAACTCCAAATATGCAGGCGTCAGGGTCGGGATCGAACCCACGACCTCCTGCACACCAGGCGAGGTAGTTAACATCTCCTAGCACCGTGATGATGATGAGGAAAGAAAACTCCAAATATACAGCAGGCGCCAGGGTCGGGATCGAACCCACGACCTCCTGCACACCAGGCGAGGTAGTTAACATTCACCATTGTGATGGAGAGACACAAACTCCAAATACACAGCAGGCGTCAGGTCGGGATCGAACCACGACTCCTGCACACCAGGCGAGGTAGTAACATCTCCTAGCCACCGTGATGATGATGAGGAGAGAGAGACACGCAAACTCCAATATACAGCAGAGGTCGGGATCGAACCCACGACCTCCTGCACACCAGGCGAGGTAGTTAACATCTCCTAGCCACCGTGATGATGATGAGAGAGAGAGACACAAACTCCAAATATACAGCAGCAGCGTCAGGTCGGGATCGAACCCACGACCTCCTGCACACCAGGCGAGGTAGTTAACATCTCCTAGCCACCGTGATGATGATGAGGAGAGAGAAACACGCAAACTCCAAATATACAGCAGCAGCGCCAGGGTCGGGATCGAACCCACGACCTCCTGCACACCAGGCGAGGTAGTTAACATCTCCTAGTCACCGTGATGATGATAGAGAGAGAGAGAGACACGCAAACTCCAAATACACAGCAGCGTCAGGTCGGGATCGAACCCACGACCTCCCACACCAGGCGAGGTAGTCAACATCTCCTAGCCACCGTGATAGAGAGAGAGAATCACGCAAACTCCAAATATACAGCACGCATCAGGTCGGGATCGAACCCACGACCTCCTGCACACCAGCGAGGTAGTCAACATCTCAGCCACCGTGATGATGATGAGAGAGAGAGAATCACGCAAACTCCAAATATACAGCAGGCGTCAGGGTCGAGATTGAACCCACGACCTCCTGCACACCAGGCGAGGTAGTTAACATCTCCTAGCCACCGTGATGATGATGAGAAGAGAGAGACACGCAAACTCCAAATATACAGCAGCAGCGTCAGGTCGGATCGAACCCACGACCTCCTGCACACCAGGCGAGGTAGTTAACATCTCCTAGCCACCGTGATGATGATGAGNGNGAGAGAGGCAAACTCCAAATATACAGCAGCANCGCCAGGGTCGGGATCGAACCCACGACCTCCTGTACACCAGGCGAGGTAGTCAACATCTCCTAGCCACCGTGATGATGATGAGGAGAGAGAAACACGCAAACTCCAAATATACAGCANGCATCAGAGTCGGGATCGAACCCACGACCTCCTGCACACCAGGCGAGGTAGTTAACATCTCCTAGCCACCGTGATGATGATGAGAGAGAGAGNCACGCAAACTCCAAATACACAGCAGCAGGCGTCAGGGTCGGGATCGAACCCACGACCTCCCACACCAGGCGAGGTAGTCAACATCTAGCCACCGTGATGGTGATGAGGAGAGAGAGACACGCAAACTCCAAATATACAGCACGCATCAGAGTCGGGATCGAACCCACGACCTCCTGCACACCAGGCGAGGTAGTTAACATCTCCTAGCCACCGTGATGATGATGAGAGAGAGAGNCACGCACACTCCAAATATACAGCAGGCGCCAGGGTCGGGATCGAACCCACGACCTCCTGCACACCAGGCGAGGTAGTTAACATCTCCTAGCCACCGAGATGATGATGACTAAGAGAGAGACACGCAAACTCCAAATATACAGCAGGCGTCAGTGTAGGGATCGAACCCACGACCTCCTGCACACCAGGCGAGGTAGTTAACATCTCCTAGCCACCGTGATGATGATGAGAGAGAGACAAGCAAACTCCAAATATACAGCAGCAGGCGTCAGGGTCGGGATCGAACCCACGACCTCCTGCACAGCAGGCGAGGTAGTTAACATCTCCTAGCCACCGTGATGATGATGAGAGAGAGAGAGACACGCAAACTCCAAATATACAGCAGCAGGCGCCAGGGTCGGGATCGAACCCACGACCTCCTGCACACCAGGCGAGGTAGTTAACATCTCATAGCCACTGCTTGGCCCGAGGTGCTGACACTCCAATGTCTTCGTCACCACCGTGGGGGGGGGGGGGGTGGCGAAATCAATGGTGGAGCACGTGGGGCGGGGGGGTGAGAACCGAGGTCACTTTCAACTCGGAGACAACCCAGTCGATGCCTCTCTCCATCCCTCCCCTCCTCATCTGTCTCCTTTATCTCGGCGGCAGACGTGTCAATCACACGTTTGCAACCCCGTCGCGTTTAGCGTTGTCGATTCTTATCCGTGGAGCCAATTCCATTGAATGCGCTCGCAACGCTTCTCGTGCTGCCTGGGCGGTCATGGGAAAGCTCTCTGCTATCAACTACAATTCTGGCCACCTGGTTGATTACGTTCTTCCAAAGATTGCTAAATTGGGAAGTTAAGTGTGAAATTTGTAAGTGTTGACCGAGCCTCTCTGTGTTGCATTGCATTATATTTCGAAATTTGGCTCGGTTTATTTGCCAGTAAAAATATGATAATTGTTTTTTTTTTACCTTTTTACATTATCAGAGTTATGTCTTTTGTTTGTAATATGACTGCAGGTATTGCGGTCTACACAAACATGACTCCTTGTAAAAAGGTGTCAGTTTTGTTGCCAGATAGAAGGGTAAAAAACCAATTATCAGGTTTATTTGATTTAGTGTACTTTCTCTGTCTCCACTCGTTTTTGTCGTTCTTATGTTCTGCTCTCTCTGTGTGTCTCGGCTGTTGTCCATCTCCCTCTCTGCAGCGTGCCACTCATTGACATGCTAATTTCTCTAAGCATTCTCTCTCTCTCCGTCCCCTCTCTCTATTTAAGGCCTCGACACAGAGACGTGGTTTCTCTGTGTGCCTATGTGTGTCTCTCTCTGTATCTCTGTGATATCTGTCTCTACTTATATGTCTGTCTATATGTCTCTGGTTCTGTGTTTAATCTCTCTCTCAAATTTAGCATTCTCAGGAAGAACGTAATCAACCAGGTAGGGTGTTGACTGTTATGTTATCCGACTCTCTCTGTGGTATTACATTACATTTCTAAGTATACTAGATTTGTGTTTCTATTTCATTTATACCTGATGATGATTGCTTGTGTTGCAATCGAAGCGTCGTATGCTCGTATTTTATTTATTATTTTATCCTTATACGTGACTTTACCGAAAGAACCAAAGAGTAATTCCTGCAGTCACGAAAGCTCCAAATTAAGTTTGATCTTGGCTCTCCAGAAACCGAAGCCTCCTTGTTGCACAAAAGTGGTGAACCATTTACCCCGATTGCCTATCTTTCATCTTCTTGGTTCTTTCGGTAAAGTCACGTAGAAGGGAAATAATAAAATAATAAAAATAAAACATCATAAAATACAATTCTCACGACGTTTCGGCCACAACGCAAGCAGCCGTCCTCAGGTGAAGAACAGGTCTGACGCTGAACAGGTCAGATGCTGTCTTTCCGACAGATCTGTTCTTCACCTGAGGACGGCTGCTTGCGTTGTGGCCGAAACGTCGTGAAAATTGTATTTTATTATGTTTTATTTTTTATTTCCTTTCTACGTGACTTTACCGAAAGAACCAAGAAGATGAATCCCTGCAGTCACGAAAGCGACCCTGGTGCGACCGGGTACGGGTACGGGTAAGGAATCAAAACCCGTTTGCGACCTCTGATATTGGCACTGCACTTCCCGTGCACATGCATCATGCAGTCGCATCCCATGATGCCACTGCATCGACACACGGACAACGTGTGTCACTCCACTGCTGGATGAGAAGGGGCAGCACATTTTGCCTTGGAGGCCGAGGTCGCAACCGGGTACCCGATACCCGTACCCTACCCGATACCCGGCTACCCGTACCCGGCCAGGTACGGCTACCCGTTTGCGACCCTGGTGCGGCCGGGTACGGGTAGGCCGTGAGTCACTGGTGAGTCACCGTTTGTCACTCATTTCGGGTAGGGTACGGGTACGGGTAGGCCGTGAGTCACTGGTGAGTCACCGTGTGTCACTCATTTCCCAACGTCTTGTATCTTCTGACAATTCAAGTTCCTAGAATCAACCCACCCACGCCTGCAACATGGCTTCATCCCAAGAGGTCGCAATCAGGTACCCGATACCCGTACCCTACCCGATACCCGTTTGCGACCCTGTTGCGGCCGGGTACGGGTACGGGTAAGGAATCAAAACCCGTTTGCGACCTCTGCTTGGAGGCCGCGTTGGGGTATTTCACCACACAATGACTGTCGTCACCACGTGGTGGAGTTTGGCCAAGCCGGGGCCCAGCTCAGGTGTCTGGTGATGTGGTCGAGAGGCAATTCTGCAGGGTGGTCCAGATGTCTTGTGACCCCTCCTCCTCATTCCCACTATTTATTGAGCCCTTCATTTTGCTCTTTGGGTGTTTCGGTAAAGACCCTTGACGTTGTTTCCCTTCCCGTCTCTGCGTGTTCATTTCTTCTTCTTCGATCTCCACGCTGCCCTGTCTGTATCCATGCTGCACCAGGTACTCATTTGAGGCCGAGTCGACCTAGGGGAGGCCCAGGACCGGTTCAAATAATAATCGTCACAGGGTGTTGGCCGTGAGCGGGAATCGAACTCGGGTCGCCAGGCTCGTAGCGCAGCGCGCTAACCCTACACTACCACTCCACACGCAGACGCACACACACAGACACGTACACACGCATACACAGGAACACACACACACAGACACACACAGGCACATACACAGGCACACACACGCACACACACACACAGACACACACACACGCATACACACACACAGTGACACACACACACAGGCACACACAGACACACACACACACGCACACAGGCACACACACGCACACAGGCACACACAGGCACATACACAGGCACACACACAAACGCACACACACACGCACACACACACAGGCACACACACACAGGCACACACACAGACACACACACAGACACACACACACAGGCACACACACATGCACACACACAGGCACACACACAGGCACACACACAGACACACACACACACACACACAGGCACACACAGGCACACACACAGGCACACACACAGGCACACACACACAGGCACACACACACAGACACACACAGGCACACACACACACNGACACACACACAGGCACACACACAGACACAGTCACACACAGACACAGACACACACAGGCACACACACAGACACACACACAGACACACACACAGGCACACACACACAGACACACACACACAGGCACACACACAGACACACACACAGACACACACGCACACACACACAGGCACACACATACACACACACACACAGGCACACACACACACACGCACACACACAGGCACAGACACACACACAGACACACACGCACACACACACACAGGCGCACACATACGCAGGCACACACAGACACACAGGCACACACACACACACAGACACACGCACACGCGCACACACACACGCGCACACACACAGGCATACACACACACAGTGACACACACACACACACAGTCACACAGACACACGCACACGCGCACACACACACGCGCACACACACATGCATACACACACACACAGTGACACACACACACAGGCACACACACAGGCACATACACACACGCGCACACACACAGGCATATACACACACACAGGCACACACACAGGCACACACACACACGCGCACACACACAGGCACACACACACACAGGCACACACACAGGCACACACACACACAGGCACACACACACAGGCACACACACACACAGNCACACACACACACACACACACACAGGCACACACACACAGGCACACACACACGTGCGCGCGCGAACGGAGAGCAAGTCACATTAGTGTGCAAATGATCGGGGGAAGCCGGGGAAATGATTGCCCTTTAAATTATACGCACGAAGATTAAAGGTGAAATCTGTGCCGCAGTCAAAGAGCACACACACACACACCTCGCCTGCTTGGCATCGATACACGCACAGCTTGCGTAATTGTGAGATCCCGGAATGTATGGAACGATGTGGACACACAAACAAACACACACGAGCAAAATAAAGATACCCCCACTCCCGTGTAGCCTGCAAGAGGCTGTTGGGGCAAGTGCTGTTAGCGAGTAGCACCAATGAAGACCGGCACGGCACACGAGGGGGTGGGTGGCCAGCACCACGCATGAACACAGACACACATATACAAAAGACAAAGATCCCCCGTGTAGCCTGTAACAGACTGTTGGGGCAAGTGCTGTTAGCGAGTAGCACCAATGAAGACCGGCACGGCACACGAGGGGTGGGTGCCAGCACCAGCATGAACACAGACACACGCACAAAGACAAAGATCCCCCGTGTAGCCTTAACAGACTGTTGGGGCAAGTGCTGTTAGCGAGTAGCACCATGAAGCCGGCACGGCACACGAGGGGGTGGGTGGCCAGCACCACGCATGAACACACA
This sequence comes from Lethenteron camtschaticum, assembly GCA_018977245.1. Lineage (NCBI taxonomy): Eukaryota > Metazoa > Chordata > Hyperoartia > Petromyzontiformes > Petromyzontidae > Lethenteron > Lethenteron camtschaticum. The sequence goes on along the minus strand of MU249727.1, from coordinate 128,939 downwards.
CACACATATACAAAGACAAAGATCCCCGTGTAGCCTTAACAGACTGTTGGGGCAAGTGCTGTTAGCGAGCAGCACCTATGAAGGCCGGCACGGCACACGAGGGGGTGGGTGGCAGCACCACTCATCTACACACACACGCATATACAACAGACAAAGATCCCCCGTGTAGCCTGTAACAGACTGTTGGGGCAAGTGCTTTAACACGTAGTCGTCTTTCGCGACCGATTAATGTGTTTGGGGTTAGATCGCGTTAAGTATAAATGTGTCGTGACCCCCAATGTGGGAAGGCTATCCTGTGAGTGTGCGTGTGTGTACGTGTGTGTGCGTGTGTGTACGTGTGTGTGTACGTGTGTGTACGTGTGTGTGTGTGTACGTGTGTGTGTGCGTGTGTGTGTACGTGTGTGTACGTGTGTGTGTGTGTGTGCGTGTGTGTACGTGTGTGTGNACGTGTGTACGTGTGTGTGTGTGTACGTGTGTGTGTNCGTGTGTGTGTGTGTTTGTACGTGTGTGTGTGTGTGTGTACGTGTGTGTGTATGTGTGTGTACGTGTGTGTGTATGTTGTACGTGTATGTGTGTGTGTACGTGTGTGTGTGTGTGTGTACGTGTGTGTACGTGTGTGTGTGTGTACGTGTGTGTGTGCGTGTGTGTGTACGTGTGTTTGTACGTGTGTGTGTGTGTGTGTACGTGTGTGTGTATGTGTGTGTGTACGTGTGTGTGTATGTGTACGTGTATGTGTGTGTGTACGTGTGTGTGTACGTGTACGTGTATGTGTGTGTGTACGTGTGTGTGTACGTGTATGTGTACGTGTATGTGTGCGTGTGTGTGTACGTGTGTGTGTACGTGTGTGTGTACGTGTGTACGTGTGTGTGCGTGTGCGTGTGTGTGTACGTGTGTGTGTGTGTGTAGACAGCCAGTTTGTTGTTTTACCAGTTTTAGTTTTTTACTTGTTTTTCTTTTTTAAATCCTTCATATTAAGTTCGCTTGCTTGCTTGCTTAGCACCGTGCAAATCTTTCGGTCGTTTTTTAACCCACTTCCCGTGATCCAATCGAGCTGACATTTTGCACACAGACTCGTTGTGCGAGACAATTAATGTTCATGAAAAAAAATTCCCAAAATTTTACACTGTTTAGGGAAAGCAAATTAAATATTTAATTACCAATTGCTTAATACTGCAGACAATCATCTGACCCATAGGTGGCAGCCATCTCAAGCCAGAGGACGAGAGGACTCTAGCCGCCACGCATATAAAGGATTTAGAGTGAAAAACTTTGTTTTTACGGGTTATACTTATTCACACGTTTGTCATGTTTTCCAATGGCTCACCCTCTTAAGCCTCACCTTACCATATTAATAATAAGTATAACCCGTAAAAAAAGTTTTCTCTAAATCCTTTATATGCGTGGCGGCTAGAGTCCTCTCGTCCTCTGGCTTGAGATGGCTGCCACATATGGGTCAGATGATTGTCTGCCAGTATTAAACAATTGGTAATTAAATATTTAATTTGTTTTCCCTAAACAGTGTAAAATTTTGGAAAAAAATTTTCACGAACATTAATTGTTTCGCGCAACGAGTCTGTGTGCAAAATGTCAGCTCGATTGGATCACGGAAAGTGGGTTAAAAAACGAGCGAAAGATTTGCACGGTCCTAAGCAAGCAAGCGAACTTAATATAAAGGATTTAAAACTACATTCGCCTGTGGAGGACGCGGGGATCGATCCCGCGACCTTTGGCATGGGAAGCGAGGGCGCTACCAACTGCGCTACTCCGTCACGGCCAGTGGAGGGGTTACGCTCTGGGCTCTTACACTCTGACGTTCAGCCAAAGCCATGAATGCGTTCTATTTGAATATATGTAAAATAAAAATTTTTTGCCTAAAAAGTGTAAAATTTTGGGATTTTTTTTTCACGAACAATAATTGTCTGGTACAACGAGTCTGTGTGCAAAATGTCAGCTCGATTGGATCACGGGAAGTGGGTTAAAAAACGACCGAAAGATTTGCACGGTCCTAAGCAAGCAAGCAAGCACGCAAGCACGCGAACTTAATATAAAGGATTTAAAAAGTGTGCCGTACTTGGCCCTTCCCCCCTCTCCAACCATTATATATACGAGTGGTAGCTCTTGCAATCTCTCATTTACTTGATACAGCTGTCGTGGCTGTGACGGTTCCACCTGAAGACGGAAGCTTGTGTTGCCTCCGAAACGTCGTGAATTTTGTAATTTGTTTTATTTTACTTTTATTAATTTAAATTTTTACCTACGTGACTTTACCGAAAAAAACCTAAGAGTATGTGTATGTGTGTGTTTACGTGTGTGCACGCGTGTGTGTGTGTGCACAGCAAGTTGGCACAGTAGGGGGGCACAGGTGGTGAATCGTCACTCATCTAGTCATCTCAGTCAGTCGACCCTGGCACCTGCTGGGTCTGTCACGTGACCTGCCAGCGGGCGTTTGACACTTCACGTGGCCTCAAGGTGCACATGTCCTGGCACAAGCGTCGTGGTGACGTCACCGCCACTTAGTGGCGAATGGCGGTTGTTGTGTACCTGTGTGTGTGTACGTGTGTGTACGTGGGTGTGTGTACCTGTGTGTATGTACCTGTGTGTGTACCTGTGTATGTTGTACGTGTGTTTGTGTGTACCTGTGTGTGTATACGTGTGTGTGTATACCTGTGTGTGTACCTGTGTGTGTGTACGTGTGTGTGTGTACCTGTGTGTATGTACCTGTGCGTATGTACCTGTGTGTATACGTGTGTGTATGTGTGTGTACGTGTGTGTGTGTACCTGTGTGTGTGTGTACGTGTGTGTATGTGTGTGTANGTGTGTGTATGTACGTGTGTGTATGTGTGTGTATGTACGTGTGTGTATGTGTGTGTATACGTGTGTGGCTATGTACCTGTGTGTGTGTACCTGTGTGTGTGTACGTGTGTGTGTATGTACCTGTGTGTATGTACCTGTGCGTATGTACCTGTGTGTGTACGTGTGTGTACGTGTGTGTACGTGTGTGTGTGTACCTGTGNGTGTGTGTACGTGTGTGTATGTGTGTGTACGTGTGTGTATGTACGTGTGTGTATGTGTGTGTATGTACGTGTGTGTATGTGTGTGTATACGTGTGTGGCTATGTACCTGTGTGTATGTACCTGTGTGTGTGTACGTGTGTGTGTACGTCGTGTGTGTACGTGTGTGTGTACCTGTGTGTGTACGTGTGTGTGTGTACGTGTGTGTGTGTACGTGTGTGTACGCGTGTGTGTGTACCTGTGTGTATGTACGTGTGTGTGTATACGTGTGTATAACCTGTGTGTGTGTACGTGTGTGTGNACCTGTGCGTGTGTACCTGTGTGTGTACGTGTGTGTGACCTGTGTGTGTACCTGTGTGTGTGTACGTGTGTGTACGTGTGTGTGTGTACGTGTGTGTATGCACCTGTGTGTGTGTGTGTTGGTACGGTAGGGGGCACAGGTGGTGAATCGGTCACTCATCTCAGTCATCTCAGTGAGTCGACCCGTGGCACCTGCTGGGTCTGTCACGTGACCTCCTGCCAGCGGGCGTTCGACACTTCACGTGGCCTCAAGGTGCACATGGTCTGGCACAAGCGTCGTGGTGACGTCACCGCCACTTAGTGGCGAATGGCGGTTGTTGTTGTGTGTACGTGTGTGTATGTTCCTCTGTGTATGTACTGTGTGTGTGTACCTGTGTGTGTGTGTGTACGTGTGTGTGTTTACTTGTGTGTGTACGTGTGTGAACGTGTGTGTGTGTATGTACCTGTGTGTGTATACCTGTGTGTGTGTACGTGTGTGTACGTGTGTGTGTATGTACCTGTGCGTATGTACCTGTGCGTATGTACCTGTGTGTGTACGTGTGTGTGTACGTGTGTGTGTGTACCTGTGTGTGTTTGTACGTGTGTGTATGTGTGTGTGTGTGTACGTGTGTGTATGTACCTGTGTGTGTGTACGTGTGTATGTATCTGTGTGTGTACGCGTGTGTGTGTACGCGTGTGTGTATGTGTGTGTGTACGCGTGTGTGTGTACGTGTGTGTATGTGTGTGTGTGGGGAGCGGTGGGTGTAGTGGTTAGCACTGCGCTACGAACCCGGCGACCCGGGTTCGATTCCCGCTCACGGCCAACACCACCGGTGACGATTACCCGAACCGGTACCTGGGCCTCCCCTAGGTCGACTCGGCCTCAAACGAGTTCCCCGTGCGGTGTGCGGTCGACATCGCCACTGGGGAGACACTTGCCCCAACAGTTCGGCGAGGCTATGCGGGGGACCTTTGCCTGTGTTGCTGGGGTGACACTGGCTCCACACGCGGAGACAAACAACGTGGAAGTTGTAATAGAACGTGGATATCGTCAAGATAATGATTATCGAAATGGATTTACATTTATAGTACAACAACATAATACATCACTTTACCCAATTATAAAGATGGTGGGGTGGGGTGGATATCTGACTTTTTCTATCCCATCTTTCACGTGCTTCTTTGTAATTAACTTACAAGAGTCACATCTACACTAAACAACAACAACAACAACTCACAATGTTTACCACTACTACCCCTACCCCACCCACCCTCACCCCACCCTCACCCCNACCCTCACCCCCACCCCCACCCTCACCCCACCCCCACCCTCACCCCACCCCACCCTCACCCCACCCCAACCCCCACCCCCACCCTCACCCCACCCCCACCCTCACCCCACCCCACCCTCACCCCCACCCCACCCTCACCCCCACCCTCACCCCACCCCCACCCTCACCCCACCCCACCCTCACCCCCACCCCACCCCCACCCTCACCCCACCCCAACCCCTACCCTCACCCCCATTGAGCCCCCCCGCCCCCCAATGAGCCCCCACCCACCAATCCCCCCCCATGACCCCAATGAGCCCCCATTCCACCGACCCCCCCCCATGACCTCGCACCCCAATGACATCCCCCCGTGACCCCCCCCCCCNACGACCCCCATCATCAGATCCTGGCCACCCACCCCTCGTGTGCCGTGCCGGCCTTCACAGGTGCTACTCGCTAACTGCACTTGCCCAGCAGTCTGTTACAGGCTACGCGGGGGATCTTTGTCTTTGTTTGACAAAGTGGTAGTGGCTCAGTGATGCCAACATAGTCGTGATGAGCCCGATGGTAATGGCGAGAGGGAGGGAGGGGAGAGAGGGAGGGAGGGGAAGGGGAGGGAGGGAGGGGAGGGGGNAGTGGAGGATGGGAGGGAGGGAGGGGGAGTGGAGGGAGGGGAGGGAGAGGGAGGGGAGGGAGGGAGGGAGAGGAGGCAGGGAAGGGAGTGGAGGATGGAGGGAGAGAGGGAGGGGAGGGTGGGGAGGAGGAGGGGAGGGAGGGGAGGGGAGAGAGGGGAGGGGGGGAGTGGAGGATGGAGGGGAGAGGGATGGGAGGGAGGAAGGGGAGGGAGAGAGGGAGTGAGGGGGGAGGGGAGTGGAAGATGGGAGGGAGGGGAGGGAGGGGGGGAGGGGAGGAGGGTGGAGGATGGGAGGGAGGGAGGGAGGGAGGGAAGGGGGAGGGAGGGGAGGGTGGGGAGGAGGAGGGAGGGAGGGAGGAGGGAGGAGGGGAGGGAGGGGAGGGAGGGAGGGGAGGGCACGAGTGTCAGGAGGTCTTTTCGAAGGCCTCCTCATCCAAAATGAACTGGCAAAAGTGCAGCGGCCTGCTGGTTGGAGCGTGGGACATGACGAGTGTCCGGAGAAGGCAAAAACCATCAATTGGAGCACGACATCCCTGCACCACCTGGGGGTCTTCCTGGGACCAGAGGAGGAACCACCGCAAAGGAACTGGGTCGAGCTGGAGGAGAAGGTGAAGGAGCGGCTGGGCACCTGGAGTCGCCTGTGCAAGCTCCTCACCTTCAGGACAAAGACGTTGGTGGTGAACCAGCTGGTGACGTCCATGCTGTGGCACCGACTCTTCTCCCTGCACCCCCCATGAGCCTCGTCAACGCGCTTCAGAAGCGAGTCCTCGACTTCTTCTGGTCGGGCAGAGGACACCGGGTCGCGGCTGGGGTCCTGGCCCTGCCACTGGACGAGGGCGGTCACGGGCTGGTGTGCGTGCGGAGTCAGCTGGCCACCTTCCGACTGCAGGCCGCACAAAAGTTCCTGCACGCCACCACCCCTGCACCAGCCTGGAGCGTCACGGCCTCCTTCCTACTCAAACAGCTGGGGGGTCTGCAGTGCTCCAAACAACTATTCTACATGGACCTGCAGGGCCTCCCACTGGGACAGCTGCACCTTTCTACAGGAGCGTCCTGCAGACGTGGAGCTCCCTCGCCGTCAGGAGGCTGAACCAGCCGCAATCGGCCGAGGATCTGGTCTTCGAACCGATCTTCAGGAACCCGCAGACAAAGCTGCCGTCCACCACCGCCACCCCCGGCATGGAGAGGCGCCTCACCAACGCGCGGCTCACCAGGATGGGAGATCTGGTGGAGCCTGGAACACGGGGCCGGTGGCTCGGACCAGCAGACATGGCCGCAAAGACAGGGCTGCAATCGCTCCGGGTGGCTGCCCGGATCCTGGCCGAAGCCAAGGTGGCCTTCTCAGCGGCAGCGGGGAGAACGCCCCCATCGGCGTTGGGGATGACGAGGCCCTCTCGGTCCCCCTCCACCGGAGCTCTCCGTCGTGCCACTGCGTCGCCAATGCCGACAAGCGAAGGCGGATCACAACCTGTGCCGGCTGGAGACCTACCAGAGGTGGCCTTCGCAAATGTCAAGAGGAAGGTGCTCTACTCCTACATGGTCCGGTTTCACCAACAGGACACCCTGAGGAGCCATAAGGACCATGCCTGGAGGAAAGCCCTGCCCTGCATCTCTCCGGAGAGGCCTCGCTGGAGGCAACTCTACTCCAGCCCGACGTACAACCGCATCGGCGACCTCAGCTGGAGCATCGCCCACGGCACCGTCACCACCAACGCCTCCCTGGCGCGCTTCACTGACACGCCCCCGGAGTGCCGGTTCTGCGGAAAAGTGGAGACGGTGGCGCACCAATACGTGGAGTGCAAGAGCCTGGACTCGCTGTTCAAGGTCCTGAGAAACATCCTCCTAAAGTTCAGCCTCCACTTCTCCCCGACGGTCCTCATCTTTGGATACCGAAAGGGCGACGGATCCCAACATCTTCAGGGCTGGTCAACGTGCTTGTCGGCTACGCCAAGCTCGCCATTTACAGGGCGAGGAAGGTGGCCCTGGAGGGGAAACGTCCGGCCAGCAGCCTGGGCATCTTCCGCGCTCTGGTCGGAGCCAGGGTGTGTGGGCTGGAGTTCCGCCATGCGCGGCTGACCCACGCCGTGCCGGCCTTCAAGGAGCAGTGGGCGATGGAGGAGGCCGTGTGCTCCGTGGCAGATGACGGGGAGCTCTGCATGCTGTTATGAGCTACCCGTCGGAGGCCATAGGACTGCGAGGGGGGCGGCGTAAATAACGAGAGAGAGCGAGAGAATGGCGAGAGAGGAGCGAGTGGAGAGAGCGGAGAGCGAGGAGAGAGTGGCGAGAGAGGAGCGAGAGGCGAGCGAGGCGAGTGAGCGAGGAGAGCGAGCGGCGAGGGCAACATAAAGCCCCGTTTTAAAAAAAAAAAANTTACGAATGATGCAAAGTGCCGAATACACCGAGCATCTTCTTGTTTCCACTGATCGTAAAAAAAAAAANGGGAGTGAGGAGGGAGGGAGGGGAGAGGGAGGGGGGAGGGAGGGAGGGAGGGAGGAGAAGTAGGATGGGAGGGAGAGAGGGGAGGAGGAGGAGGGGGCCCCGTGCGAGACACGTGGAGCCCCGCGTCCCCGCTAATTTGGTGCTTCCCATGCAAATACTGAAGCCCCCCCACCCCCACCCCTCATCCCCCCCATCCCCCCACCCCCACCCCCCACCCCCCCACTTTGTCTGTGCCCTTGACAGCTCGGTTACGAGTAGACCCTGGGGAGGGACAGAGATGGAGGGAGACGGGATGGAGGGAGACGGGAGGGAGGGACAGAGATGGAGGGAGACGGAGGGAGGGAGACGGGAGGGAGGGAGACGGGGGAGGGAGACGGGAGGAGGGAGGCTGGGGGAGGGAGGGGAGACACGGAGGCTTTGTGGGTAAAGTCAACAGCAGTTGTCCAATGGAGACACTCGCCATGGGAATGTGGAATTTCCACCGTTATTTTTTAATTCGTATTTTTGCAATTTTCCTAATAGCCTCCCGGTTAATGACCTGTGACCCACCGCGTCACACACCACATCACACCACATCACACACCACGTGACACACCACACCACCATCACACACCACGTCACACACCACATCACACACCACACCACCATCACACACCACATCACACCACATCACACACCACACCACCATCACACACCACATCACACCACATCACACACCACACCACATCACACATCACATCACACCACATCACACACCATCATCACCATCATCATCATCATCACCATCATCATCACCATCATCACTATCACCATCATCATCACCATCATCATCACCATCACCACCATCATCACCATCNTCATCACCNTCATCATCATCATCATCACCATCATCACCATCATCATCACCACCNTCACCATCATCATCATCATCATCATCATCATCATCATCACCATCAGTCATCATCATCATCATCACCATTATCATCATCACCATCATCATCACCATCATCATCATCACCACCATGATCATCACCATCATCACCATCATCACCATCATCATCATCATCACCATCATCATCACCATCATCATCACCATCATCGTCGTGTAGAAATTAATGTTGATTCTAAACGTGGAGGAGAGAAAAACCGGAGGGCCCGGAGAAAAATCCACGCAATCACGGGAGAGAGAGAGAGACACGCAGACTCCAAATATACAGCAGCAGGCGTCAGGGTCGGGATCGAACCCACGACCTCCTGCACACCAGGCGAGGTAGTTAACATCTCCTAGCCACCGTGATGATGATGATGATAGAGAGAGACACGCAAACTCCAAATATACAGCAGCAGGTGTCAGGATCGGGATAGAACCCACGACCTCCTGCACACCAGGCGAGGTAGTTAACATCTCCTAGCCACCGTGATGATGATGAGAGAGAGACACACAAACTCCAAATACACAGCAGCAGGCGTCAGGGTCGGGATCGAACCCACGATCTCCTGCACACCAGGCGAGGTAGTTAACATCTCCTAGCCACCGTGATGATGATGGAGAGAGACACGTAGACTCCAAATATACAGGTGTCAGGGTCGGGATCGAACCCACGAACTCCTGCACACCAGGCGAGGTTGTTGATGATGGGCGCCTGCTGTGACCGGCAGATCACACGTCAATATTGAGGAACCGATTCGAGGACACATTCCGCCTGTGTGCGTGTCTGGCATCCGCCGTCGCGTGATCGGTTTGGGTCCCAGTTGCTTCACGTGTGCCGCGTTATCGATGGCTCTGCGAGATTTATTCGATTGCGTTACACCACAGAGGGTGATTTGTTTACTGGCGGAGGCTGCTGGGCTCAGTAAATGTCACTCGACCATTGCGGACTTCCTGAGAGAGAGGGAGAGAGAGAGATTCACACCCAGGCCGAGGACTGGAGCTAAATCATTTCACCAGTTCTGGCTCTGTGATTTCTGAAAGGTTCATTATGAATCTTCTTGGACAGAAAGAGAGAGAGACACCTAGACCCATGGCTTGAGCCAGGAATATCACCAATGCTGGCTCTGTGATTTCTGAATGGTTCATTATGAATCTTCTTAGACAGAGAGACAGAGACACCTAGACCCATGGCTCGAGCCAGGAATATCACCAATGCTGGCTCTGTGATTTCTTAGAGGTTCATTATGAATCTTCTTGGACAGCGAGAGAGAGAGACACCTAGACCCATGGTTCGAGCCAGGAATATCACCAATGCTGGCTCTGTGATTTCTTAGAGGGTCATTATGAATCTTCTTAGACAGACAGAGAGAGGCCAAACGTGCTCATCGGAGGCGTCAGTCTGCCAGGAAGTGGGGGGGGGGGAAGCGATGTATGCTCTGTGACATCAACTTCCGCGGATTATGAGACATCTCCTTTACCAGTGGCAAAATATAGTAATAGGTGTTTACCCTTTCAACTGGTACAAAAACTAACACCTTTATACAAGGCATCATGTTTGCAATAACCACAACACAAGCAGTCAAAATGCAAACAAAAAGAAACAACTCTGATGATGATAATGATATGCACTGTCCTTGAAGTTGATTGGTCCACACCCGAGACAGCTTTTCCTAGAGCCTAGTCTCCACTGGTGTTGGACCAGATGACGCCAAAAGGCGTACAACTCAAATATAGCGCACTATCAGAGTATTGAGAGCTCGGGTAAGCATTTACACTATGAGACCTCCTTTACCAGTGGCAAAATATAGTAATAGGTTTTTACCCTTTCAACTGGTACAAAAACTGACACCTTTATGCAAGGCTATGCAAGGCATCATGTTTGCAATAACCACAACACAAGCAGTCAAAATGCAAACAAAAAGAAACAACTCTGATAATGATATGCACTGTCCTTGAAGTTGATTGGTCCACACCCGAGACAGCTTTTCTTAGAGCCTAGTCTCACATGGTGTTCCACGGAACCTTTCACTACTCACGCGAAGGGCTGCTGGGGGAGGGATGGAGGTCAGAGGTCACGCAGCCGCTCTCTCGCGAGATTTGCGAAGCGAGAGCCGGGCAAGTCCGCGTGACACTCCGGGTGACAAATGTGCTACTCAATATACACTTAATGCGCCCATACATTGCAAATACATCAATTGCGCCGGTGTAATTCGTTTTATTTTTTAACCCCCGCTGACAAATCGCGCGTCAAACTACATTTCTTCGGGACTTGTTCCAATTCGCTCGTCACCCGGGTTAATGACGTGCTCCCCTGGACGAACGTTTGACACTGGAGCACGCCGCGTGGAGTTCATGTGAATTATATCTGTAGCGATAAAGACATTCATTCTAGATTTGAAGCTTTCGTGACTGCAACGGTTCATATTCTTAGGTTTTTTCGGTAAAGTCACGTAGGTAAAAAAAATTAAAATTAATAAAATAAAATAAAATCACGACGTTTCGGAGGCAACACAAGCTTCCGTCTTCAGGTGGAACCGTCACAGCACGATAGCTGTATCAAAGACCTTCATCTGTACGCGCGTGTGTGTGTGTGTGCGTGTGTGTGCGTGTGTGCGTGTGTGTGTGCGTGTGTGTGCGTGTGTGTGTGCGTGTGTGTGTGTGTGTGTGCGTGTGTGTGTNCGTGCGTGCGTGTGTGTGCGTGTGTGTGTGCGTGCGTGTGTGTGTGCGTGCGTGTGTGTGTGCGTGTGTGTGCGTGTGGGAGCGGTGGCGCAGCGGTTAGCGCTACGCTGCGCTACGAACCCGGCGACCCGGGTTCGATTCCCGCTCACGGCCAACGCCAGTGACAATTATCTGAACCGGTCGTGGGCCTCCTAGGTCGACTCAGCCTCAAATGAGTACCTGATGAGGTGTGTAAACATGCCACTAGGGAGACAAAGGCGGTCGGACGTGGTGCTGGCCACCCACCCCCTCGTGTGCCGTGCCGGCCTGCATAGGTGCTCGCTAACAGCACTTGCCCCTACAGTCTGTTGAGGCTATACGGGGGTTCTTTGTCTTTTTTTTCGTCTCAAAAAACCTCTGGGGTGCTTCCCGGACAAGGTAGGAAGCTGCAATGTGGTACACAGGTAGCTTTTAGGACACAAACAACGGGGAGAAAAAAATCAGAAAATCTGAGATTTTTAATTTTAAGGCCCAAAAATCTCGATGTTTAAATGCCCCATGAACACGTTAGTTGTGCGTGGTGTCATCCAGAAAACGTTTAAAATATAATTATTATTGTTAGTTGATAGAGCCTTAGACGGCTAGTCGAATTAAAGCTGGAACCATTGTTCTATCATTTATTGTCTTTGAGATATTTCGGATTCAAGCGGCTTGGAACGTAAAAAATGAAAAAAATCGTATTTTACGACGTTCACATCTGAATAAATCGAAAACGATAAAATATTGCAGTGCTTCCCCCCGCAGAGTATTAAGTTCATAAATTCGTGTTCTTTCTAAGAATAAAAAGAACGGAATCCATTATAGAGGTTTTTTGGGGTGAGATCGCGTAAATATTTTAATGTGTCGTTAGACCTGCCACCACCCGACACAGCCAACTAGTGAGGGTTGTGTCACGTAAACAGAACGTGGCCAATTCGTCATAGTACAGCACTAGCGTGTAGTGTATAGTGTAGTGTATAGTGTAGTGTATAGTGTAGTGTATAGTGTAGTGTATAGTAGTGTATAGTAGTGTAGTGTATAGTAGTGTAATGTATAGTAGTGTATAGTGTAGTGTATAGTAGTGTATAGTGTAGTGTAGTGTGGTGTATAGTGTAGTGTATAGTAGTGTAGTGTATAGTGTAGTGTATAGTGTAGTGTGTGTAGTGTATAGTGTAGTGTATATAGTAGTATAGTGTAGTGTATAGTGTAGTGTATAGTGTAGTGTATAGTGCAGTATACTAGTCCAGCACACCGGTGTGTTGGAGAGCCAAATCCACAACATTTACAATCTAAGTTCGACGTTTCGCCACTAATTACACCTCGCGACCTAAGACAGCACAACGCATTTATAACGTCAACAACAACAACATCATCATCATCAACAACACAGACTTAACACATTGCTCAACAACACATCAACCCGAACATTGGGGAGAGGGAGCGGGGGGGGCAGGATACATTTAAATTATGAGACGACGTTTCGGGCTATGCTCCTTCTTCATAGCAGAAGGGTGTGTTGTGTGTATGTGCGTGCTGACCGTGCTAATAGACGATGCTTGGGTGAGGGCAACTGCTAAACACACGTGAAAGCAGCTCGAAAGAAAACGAGTTTATCGATCCAGACGATGACGATTTGAAAAGTACCACAGCTCCCAGTCGCTTTCCCGATATCGGAGGGCGAGCGAGAGCGTTCCAGACGTCTTTGTGTCGATGGTCAACCCAGTGCTGCTGCTGCTGCTGCCGCTGCGAGGGATGAGCGGAGTTCGTGTGACGATGTTCGATGCTTCCATCACTGACGAGGTCAGTAGCGAGGGTGAATGAACACTTTGTCCTGTGGAGGGAGCTGGTAGGAACGTTGGGTTGCTCGGTCAATGGCCTGCAGGGTCAACGGCGGCGTGGTGTATTCCGCAAATATGCCCGACTGTGAGGGCGGGCACAAACCGGCGTGAGTAGGTTAAACGTTGAGTTTTATAAGGCACCACGGGGTGACCAGCCCCTCCCCACCCAGCCCCACCCCACCAGCCCCACCAGCCCCTCCCCACCAGCCCACCTTCCCCACCNACCACCTCCCCACCAGCCCCTCCCAGCCCCACCCNTCCCACCCCCACCCAGCCCTCCCCACCCAGCCCCCCCACCAAGCCCTCCCTCCCACCCCCACCCAGCCCCTCCCCACCCTCCCCACCAGCCCCACCCTCCTCTCCCCACCCAGCCCCTCCCTCCCCACCCAGCCCCTCCATGCACGACCACGACGGACACAACAATCCCCTGTGGGCTGGTGTAACCAGGATTACCATTTCTACCTTGTGGCAGCAACTCTTTAGTGTGCGTGTGTATGAGTGGGGAGCGGTGGTGCAGCGGTTAGCGCTGCGCTACGAACCCCTTCCCACCCAGCGATTCCCGCTCACGGCCATCAACACCGGTGACGATTATCTGAACCGGTTCTGGCCACCCCCCCCCCCCCTAGGTCGACTCAGCCTCAAATGGCCCTTGGTGCAGCGGTGTTGTAGTAAACATCGCCACTGGGAGACAAAGGCGGCCGGGCGTGGTGCTGGCCACCCACCCCTCGTGTGCCACAGTGCCGGCCTTCACAGGTGCTGCTACTCGCGAACAGAATTGCCCCGACAGTCCGTACAGGCCGTCCATAAATGACGTCACGAGATTTTGGACGATTTTTGACCCCCCCCCTCAAATATGACGTCACAAAGCTCTGCCCCCCCCCCCAAATAAAACATGCTTCAAATCGCTGTAAACGATTGTCATTGTAGTGCGTGTTTAATGCGGCGCTGCACTCTGATGTTGTAGGAGAAAACATTTATTAAAAGTCTATTTAATTAAGTAGAACGTGTTGTCTATATTTTGATGTGACGTCACAAATCCCAACCCCCCCCCTCGTCACACATCGTCACAAATGTCTGACCCCCACCCCNAGGTGCGTGACGTCATTTATGGACGGTCCCTTTAAGCTGCTCCCATCTCTCTCGCTCGCATCTCCCCCCCACCCTCTCTCCCATCTCTGTATTATTTAGGCGTCTTGCCTTTCATTTGATTCTCTTTCTCCCCCTCTCTGTGCGTGTCTCACTCGCCCTAGCTCCCTCCCTCACTCCTCCCCCCTCTCGCTCTCTCTCTCCCCTACAAAGCCGATATCTACAGCGGCTGAAATATAATTGGAACGAGTCAATGCTGTCTTTTTTTATCCTTTATATTAAGTTCGCTTGCTTGCTTGCGTGCTTGCTTGCTTACGACCGTGCAAACCTTTCGGTCGTTTTTTAACCCACTTCCCGTGATCCAATCGAGCTGACATTTTGCACACACACTCGTTGTGCGTGACAATTAATGTTCGTGAACATTTTATTCCAAAATTTTACACTGTTTAGGGAAAACAAATTAAATATTTAATTACCAATTGCTTCATACTGGCAGACAATCATCTGACCCATAGGTGCAGCCATCTCAAGCCAGAGGACGAGAAGACTCTAGCCGCCACGCATATAAAGGATTTATAGTGAAAAACTTTGTTTTTACGGGTTTACTTGTTGAATCCTTTATATTAAGTTCGCTTGCTTGCTTAGGACCGTGCAAATCTTTCGGTCGTTTTTTAACCCACTTCCCGTGATCCAATCGAGCTGAAAATTTCCACACAGACTCGTTGTGCGTGACAATTAATGTTCGTGAAATTTTTTTCTCCAAAATTTAACACTTTTTAGGACAAAAATATTATATTTAATTACCAATTGCTTAATGGTGCGATGCAATCATCTGACCCATAGGTGGCAGCCATCTCAAGCCAGAGGACGAGAGGACTCTAGCCGCCACGCATACAAAGGATTTATAGTGAAAAACTTTGTTTTTACGGGTTATACTTATTATTTCTCCTGGATGCGGCGTAAAATATCACGGAGGGGAAGAAATGGGGGGGGGGGGTCTTTGTTTTTGTGTGTGTGTGTGCACCACCTGTGTCCCCTACGATGGCACAGTAGGTGGCACAGGTGGTGCATCGGCCACTCATCTCAGTCAGTCGACCCCCGTGGCACCAGCTGGGTCTGCCCCGTGACCTCCTGCCAGCAGGCGTTCGACACTTCACGTGGCCTCAAGGTGCACATGGCC
Organism: Lethenteron camtschaticum; assembly: GCA_018977245.1. Lineage (NCBI taxonomy): Eukaryota > Metazoa > Chordata > Hyperoartia > Petromyzontiformes > Petromyzontidae > Lethenteron > Lethenteron camtschaticum. Next base: position 113,573 of record MU249727.1, on the reverse strand, counting down.
TGGCACAAGCGTCGTGGTGACGTCACCGCACTTAGTGGCGAATGGCGGTTGTTGTTGTATGTGTGTGTGTGTGTGTGTGTATGTGTGCGTGTGTGTGTGTGTGTGTATGTGTGTATGTGTGTGTATATATATGTGTGTGTGAATGTGTATAGTAGGGGGCACAGGTGGTGCATCAGCCAGTCATCTCGGTCATCTCAGTCAGTCGACCCTGGCACCAGCTGGGTCTGCCCCGTGACCTCCTGCCAGCGGGCGTTCGACACTTCACGTGGCCTCAAGGTGCACATGGCCTGGCACAAGCGTCGTGGTGACGTCACCGCCACTTAGTGGCGAATGGCGGTTGTTGTTGTTGTATGTGTGTGTATGTGTGTGTGTGTGTGTGTGTATGTATGTGTGTGTATGTGTGTGTGTATGTGTGTATATATGTGTGTGTGAATGTGTATAGTAGGGGGCACAGGTGGTGCATCAGCCAGTCATCTCGGTCATCTCAGTCAGTCGACCCGTGGCACCTGCTGGGTCTGCCCGTGACCTCCTGCCAGCGGGCGTTCGACACTTCACGTGGTGGCTTCAATGTCCACCCAGCACCCAGACACCCACCTCTTCGTGTGTGGCGGCCTTCATAGGTGCTGCCACTCGCGAACAGCACTTGCCCCGACAGTCCGTATAGCAAGGCCCTAGCCATCGAGTCAACATTGGGGGGGAGCAAATATTCCAGGGGTCTGGGGGTCACCCCTACCCCCAGAAAAAAATCTAAATTCGAAAACGAATTTCCTGCCATTTCCATCTAAATTATAAAGAAAATTCACTAACACAATCGATTAACTTTTAATTTGTTTTTCACAATAATGTCTTATAGTGTATTGTATTATATTGCTCCAGTTTTTTTTTACCTTTTCTTGTTTCATTGTATGTTAATGGCAGAGATTGGGGATTCATAAAGTACAACCATAACCACAATCATATAAACAGAAATCTATCTTATAGCAATATATTGGGGGGGGGAGGGGGGCATTTTGAGCATATTTATAATAATTACGACCTTGCTGTTGAGGCTATACGAACCCCGGCGTGCCAGAGTTCAAATGATCATCTCAACCGGTTCTCTCCCCCCTAGGTCGACTCAGCCTCAAATGAGTAGGCGGTACTGATACGGAGTAAACATCGCCACTGGGGAGACACATGCATGCCGCTCGTTTGACCTTTATCGATGCTGCTACTCGCTACGAACAGCACTCGTCTCAACATTCTGTGAAAGGCTACACGGGGAAATTCGTTTCGTTGCGCGTGGTGTATTCTTGTCTCGACGCGGCATGAAATCTTGCGTTGGCATTGTTATTCCTACCCGCAGGGATGAGTAAGTGTCGGGAGAGAGCATGTGCGTACGTCTGTGAGTGTGTGTGGGTATGTAAGTGTGTGTGTGTCCGTGTGTAAGTGTGTATATGTGCATGTCTGTGTGTAAGTGTGTGGGTGTGTGTGTGTGTACATCCGTGTGTAAGTGTGTGTGTGTCCGTGTGTAAGTTTGTGGTGTGTAAGTGTGTGTGGTGTATGTCCATGTGTGGTGTGTAAGTGTGTGTGGGTGTATGTCTGTGTGTGTGTCCGTGTGTGTGTGGGTGTGTAAGTGTGTGTGGGTGTGTAAGTGTGTGCAAGTGCATGTCTGTGTGTAAGTGTGTGGGTGTGTAAGTGTGTGGGTGTAAGTGTGTGTGTGTCCGTGTGTGTGTGGTGTGTAAGTGTGTGTGGGTGTGTAAGTGTGTGCAAGTGCATGTCTGTGTGTAAGTGTGTGGGTGTGTAAGTGTGTGGGTGTGTAAGTGTGTGTGTGTCCGTGTGTGTGTGGGTGTGTAAGTGTGTGTGGGTGTGTAAGTGTGTGCAAGTGCATGTCTGTGTGTAGGTGTGTGGGTGTGTAAGTGTGTAGGTGTGTAAGTGTGTGTGTGTGTCCGTGTGTATATGTGCATGTCTGTGTGTAAGTGTATGGGTGTGTAAGTGTGTGTGTGTGGGTGTATAAGTGTGTGCATGTGCATGTTTGTGTGTAAGTACGTAGGTGTGTAAGTGTGTGGGTATGTAAGTGTCTGGTGTGTAAGTGTGTGTGTCCGTGTGTAAGTGTGTGGGTGTGCATTTCTGTGTGTAAGTGTGTAGGTGTGTAAGTGTGTGTGTGTGTCCGTGTATAAGTGTGTGGGTGTGTAAGTGTGTGTATTTCTGTGTGTAAGTGTGTAGGTGTGTAAGTGTGTGTGTGTCCGTGTGTAAGTGTGTGGGTGTGTAAGTGTGTGTGTGGAAACATTTAGGCTGGCCTGCCTACAATCCATCCTGGGTTTAACCAGGCTGGATTGTGTGAGGAGCTCACAAATCCTTGAAAGATCTGGGCAAAGTCCCATCGGTGAGCTCCTCCGGCAGGCAAGGCTGGGTTGGATGGGTCATGTAGCCCGCATGCCCAGCCACCGCATGCCTAAACAGCTTTTGTTCGGCCGGATCGAGGGAGCTAAACGGGCACGGCACGGGCTAGAGAAAGGAGATGGAGTGATGTGGTACAGGAGGACGTGGAGCTGAGCGGACTTGCCGTTGACTGGTACCAGCGGTGTCAAGATCGGCCTCTGTGGAGGAGGCTCGTGAAGGACGCTACTAGGCAGTTGGAGGCAGTCGCCCTCCAACAACAACGGAGGGCGGAGGAGCGACGCTCACAACAACGAGCGGAGCGCCGGGTGGCTAAAGCACAGCAAGTTGGCACAGCAGGGTGCACAGGTGGTGCATCAGCCAGTCATCTCGGTCATCTCGGTCACTCGACCCGTGGCACCTGGGTCTGCCCCGTGACCTCCTGCCAGCGGGCGTTCGACACTTCACGTGGCCTCAAGGTGCACATGGCCTGGCACAAGCGTCGTGTTGACGTCACCGCCACTTAGTGGCGAATGGCGGTTGTTGTTGTGTGCACAGAGACCCACAGACTCACACAGAGACCCACAGACTCGCACAGAGACGCACAGACTCACACAGAGAGACCCACAGACTCACACAGAGAGACCCACAGACTCACACAAAGAGACCCACAGACTCACACAGAGACGCACAGACTCACACAAAGACCCACAGACTCGCACATAAGCCCACAGACTCACACAGAGACCCACAGACTCGCACATAAGCCCACATACTCATACAGAGACCCACAGACTCACACAGAGAGACCCACAGACTCACACAGAGACCCGTAGACTCACAGAGACCCATAGTCTCACACAGAGAACCATAGACTCACACAGAGACCCACAGACTCACACAGAGAGACCCACAAACTCACACAGAGAGACCCACAGACTCACACAGAGAGAGACCCACAGACTCACACAGAGACCCACAGACTCACACAGAGAGACCCACAGACTCACACAGAGAGACCCACAGACTCACACAGAGAGACCCACAGACTCACAGACCCACAGACTCACATAGAGACCCACAGACTCACACAGACCCACAGACTCACAGAGAGACCCACAGACTCACACAGAGACCCACAGACTCACACAGAGAGACCCACAGAGTCACACAGAGACCCACAGACTCACACAGAAGCCCACAGACTCACACAGAGACCCACAGACTCACAAGAGAGACCCACAGACTCACACAGAGAGTCCCACAGACTCACACAGAAACCCACAGACTCACACAGAGACTCACAGACTCACATAGAGACCCACAGACTCACACAGAGACTCACAGACTCACATAGAGACCCACAGACTCACACAGAGACGAACAGACTCACACAGAGACCCACAGACTCACACAGAGACCCACAGACCAGAAGTCGCAACCGGGTACCCGATACCCGTACCCTACCCGATACCCGGCTACCCGTACCTGGCCGGTACGGGTACCCGTTTGCGACCCTGGTGCGGCCGGGTACGGGTACGGGTAAGGAATCAAACCCGTTTGCGACCTCTGCCACAGACTCACGCACGCAGAGTCGCACTACTGAGTCTCTCGTCTTTAATGCTCCATTAGACGATCGTTTCTGGCCGATGGCACGGCCCGCGTGGGTGCGCGCCAACGATTCCGCGTCAAATGAGGTCTCAATTGGCACTCTCCAAAGCAGCACTCGAACGCGTAAATCACGCAGAGCACAATTTGAATCCACTTAACGCCGAGCGGCTAATTGCAGTTCGATGTCGTTGTGTGAGTGGAGGGAGTGGTGGCGCTGCAGTTAGCGCCATGGCTGCCAGCATCAGCGGCGAGGGGTGATGACAATTACTAAGCTGGGTCACCCAGGCGACACTTATACACCATGGGTCCTGATGAGAATTAAGATCTGCTTACGCTGGCTACACTGATGACAATTACTATCTGATAATTGTTTTTTTACCCTTCTATCTGGCAACAAAACTGACACATGTTTTACGAGGAGTCATGTTTGCGTAGACCACAATACCTGCGGTCATAAGGCAAACAAAAAACATAACTCTGATAATGTGCACTGTCCTTGAAGTTGATTGGTCCACACCCGAGACAGCTTTCCTTAGAGCCTAGTCTCACATGGTGTTGGACCAGATGACGCCAAAAGGCGCACAACTCAAAGACAATGCACCATCAGAGTATGAGAGCTCGGGTAAGCATTTACACCATTGGAACCTCATTTGCCAGTAAAAATATGATAATTGTTTTTTTACTCTTCGATAAGGGTAAAAAACCAACCATATTACGCCTTTTGGCTGGTCCAACCCATGTGAGACTAGGCTCTAAGGAAAGCTGTCTCGGGTGTGGACCAATCAACATCAAGGACAGTGCATACATTATCAGTTGTGTTTTTTGTTTGCATTATGACTGCAGGTATTGTGGTCTTTGCAAACATGACTCCTTGTAAAAAAGGTGTCAGTTTTGTTGCCAGATAGAAGGGTAAAAAAACAATTATCATATATTTTACTGGCAAATGAGGTTCCAATGGTGTAAACTACTATCCGGTTACCAGGTTAACACTTGTGCACCATGGGTCCTGATGAGATTTTTTTCGTTTTGTTTAAAGTTTCTTTTTTAACAGCTGTTTGAAATTCCTGCACGGATCGTCACGCTTTGAACTGCAATTGAGTAGCAGACAAAACGCTTCAGTAGCTAACACATTATCGCAACGTAAACTCACAATAGTTCACAATGGTAGGTGTTTGGGTTAGATCGCGTTAATATAAATGCGTCGTTTGTCCACCACAACCACCCGATACGGCCAATTAGTAAAGGATTCATCTTCTTGGTTCTTTCGGTAAAGTCACGTAGAATGGAAATAATAAAATAATAAAAATAAAACAATAAAATAATTCTCACGACGTTTCGGCCACAACGCAAGCAGCCGTCCTCAGGTGGAGAACAGGTCTGTCGTGAGAATTATTTTATTATGTTTTGTTTTTATTATTTTATTATTTCCATTCTACGTGACTTTACCGAAAAAACAAAGAAGATGAATCCCTGCAGTCACGAAAGCTTTAAATCGAAATAATAAAGGTTTGTCACGTGAACAAAGCGTGCCAATTACACTGGTGAACGACAAAAAGAAAAATCTGGCCTGGACTTTTGCAGCTGTTCTAGACTAATTTCAGGGTGCTGATTCCAAATCTGATCTCAGATTTGCTCTATCACATCTCATTTGTATGCTATCGGCATACCCCATTTTCATTGATTTTACCCGAAATTAACTCTGTCACTTATGATTGCAAGTTGTTACGAGTCAGTGACTGCTTTAGTGTTAAAATATGGTGCTGTGTTTTTAGGATAGTGTGTTTATAATATCATTTTATGTAGATATCCACATTTATTTAATATTTTTCTTCTGCAGTTTTTATTGAAAATGCAATATTTGATATCTCACAAACCTGTTGTGATAGACAAAAACTGATGCCAGATTTGGAATCAGCACCCCAAAATTACCTTAAAACCGTTGGAATACCTTATGCCAGAAAAAGTGTGTTGACCAGTGTATTTGGAGTTTGCGTGTCTCTCTCTCTCTCATCATCATCATCATCACGGTGGCTAGGAGATGTTAACTACCCCGCCTGGTGTGCAGGAGGCCGTGGGTTCTATCCCGACCCTGACGCCTGCTGTGTATTTGGAGTTTGCGTGTCTCTCTCTCATCATCATCACGGTGGCTAGGAGATGTTAACTACCTCGCCTGGTACACAGGAGGTCGTGGTTCTATCCCGACCATGACGTCTGCTGTGTATTTGGAGTTTGCGTGTCTCTCTCTCATCATCATCACGGTGGCTTGGAGATGTTTGATAGACAAAAACTGATGCCAGATTTGGAATCAGCACCCCCCAAAATTACCTTCAAAACCGTTGGAATACCTTATGCCAGTATTAGTGACCACTTCAGCACCACCGCTGCGCTGGAGAGCAAATCCCCACAAAACATTTACACATCCGAGCGCCGAGAGATCTCGCCCGACATTACAACAACCGTCTTCATCGGGGATCTTGCAGAATTGCAGTCTCAAGTAGGGGGAAGAACGCTGCGCGATTATGTCCACGAACCTCCTGATTTCGCTCTGATGTGGCGAACGATACCGTGAGATACTAGATAGATAGATCGTTTATTGTCATTGTCACCAGTACAACGAAATTTAAAATGCTCACCAGTCAGGGCATCATTCATAAATTTAAATTAAATAAAACAAGAAAATAAAAATGAAATTAAATGAAAGATAATCAATTTATACTATATATAAAAAAGCCCAAGTATACCCACATAAGGTTACATTTTGTCATTGCACATCTCTATTTCACAATCAATTGTAAACACTATTACTTAATAATTAATTAGCATTATTGAGTGTGGTGATCGCTGTAGGATAAAAGCTCTGTTTGAATCTGTTTGTCCTTGTTTTGACTGATCTGAATCGTCTGCCTGATGGCAACAGCTCAAACAGTGAGTGTCCAGGGTGAGAAGAGTCCTTTATAATGTTCTGTGCTTTTTTGATGCAACGTGAACTGTGCAGTTCTTCCAGTGTGGGGAGATGGCAGCCGGCGATCTTTTGGGCTGTGTTGATGACCCTCTGGAGCGCTTTCCTCTGAGCCACTGTGCAGCTGGTGTACCATACACAGATGCAGTATGTAAGAATGCTCTCGATGGAGGCTCGGTAGAAGGACACCAGCAGTTTCTGTGTGATGTTATTATTCCTGAGAATTCTCAGGAAGTAAAGTCTCTGCTGGGCCTTTTTCAGAAGCTCAGTGCTGTTGGCGCTCCAGGTCAGGCCCTCCCAATGTGGACTCCCAGGAAGCAGAAGTCTGCCACCCTCTCCACACAGTCCCGCTGATGATTAGTGGTGGAGTGTCCGTTTTCTTTCTCCTGTAGTCTATTATGAGCTCCTTGGTCTTTGCGGTGTTAAGGAGCAGGTTGTTGCCCCTGCATTATGCTATCAGCCGCTCCACCTCGTCCCTGTAGGCAGACTCATCCCCCCAGAGATGAGCCCACCACTGTGGTGTCATCAGCAAACTTCACAATGGTGTTGCTATGGTGGACGGCGGCACAGTCATGTGTGTAGAGGGAGTAGAGCAGGGGGCTCAGTACACAGCCCTGGGGGGAGCCGGTACTGAGGCTCAGGGCTGTGGATGTATGACGGCCCACTCTGACCCTCTGTCTGCGGCCCGAGAGGAAACTATATATCCACATGCAGGTGGAATGTGGAATCCCCAGGTCGCCCAGTTTTTCCACCAGTTTGTGTGGGAGGATGGTGTTGAACGCAGAACTGTAATCCACGAAGAGAATCCGCACATAGCTCCCCTGCTGCTCCAGTTGTGACAGTGCAGCATGTAGTGCTGTGGCCACGGCGTCCTCCGTGGATCGGTTCGCTCTGTAGGCAAACTGGTGGGGTCAAGGTTTCGGGGCAAGCTTCCTATGATGTGACTCCGGACCAGTTTTTCAAAGCACTTCATCACCACTGGCGTGAGTGCTACTGGCCGGTAGTCGTTGTAGCTGCAAATGTGGGTTTTTTTGGGCAGCGGGACTATGGTGGAGGACTTTAGGCAGGTTGGTACGGTGGACTGTTCCAGAGACAGGTTGAAAATCCTTGTGAAGACTCCAGCCAGCTCGTCAGCACAGTCCCTCAGCACACGTCCCGGGACGCCATCAGGTCCCGCACCTCCCCTAGGCCGTAATATAATAAATATTGCGGGTGGGGGCACACCCCCCCCAAATTCAAATATGCTCACATATGCTCAATATGCCCCCCAATATATTGCTATAACAAATAATTGCGATGCTGTGTAAATAAAAACAACAATTTGCTAAACCTTGGCCACAATATCCGGACTTGTCTTCGTATAAATCAATGCATAGATTTTTTTTCATATGATTCTGGTTTTGGTTGTACTTTATTAATCCCTAATCTCTGCCATTACATACAATGAAACAAGAAAATGTAAAAAAAAACAGAGCAGTGTAATACAATACACTATTAGACATTATTATAAAAAATAAATCCAAAGTCCAGTGAATTTTTTTAATTTTGGCAGGAAATGAGTTTTCAAATTTAGATATTTTAAATCCTTTATATTAAGTTCACTTGCTTGCTTGCTTACAACCGTGCAAATATTTCGGTCGTTTTTTATCCCACTTCCCGTGATCCAATCGAGCTGACATTTTGCACAAAGACTCGTTGTGCGTGACAATTAATGTTCGTGAAAATTTTTTTCCTAAATTTTACATTTTTAGGACAAAAATATTATATTTAATTACCAATTGCTTAATGGTGCAATGCAATCATCTGACCCATAGGTGGCAGCCATCTCAAGCCAGAGGACGAGAGGACTCTAGCCGCCACGCATATTAAGGATTTATAGTGAAAAACTTTGTTTTTACGGGTTATACTTATTCTGGGTTGGGACCCCTTGGAAAATTTGGTCCCCTCCAATGTCAACTCCATGGCTGCGGCCTTGGTGAGATGTGCCCGTTGTTTTAATGATCCATGCGGCACAGATCAAATCCGCCATCAATACGGCAGCGCCTGTATGGGGACTCAAGCCTCCCGCGGCCAATCGAGGCATTGACACTTCCCCTCCTTCGAAACCCTGCAATGTTCTTCTTTGGTTCTTTCGGTAAAGTCACCGTCTAAAGATAAAATAATACATTAAATAATAGCATATTACGACGTTTCCATTGCAACACAAGCAATCATCATCAGGCATAAAAGAAATAGCAACACAAATCTAACTAGAAAACTGTAGACAGACGTACAGGCAGACAGACATCACAAGGACACACACAGAGAGAGAGAGAGGACACATATCGGCACAAAGAAGAGGTCGTCTCTGTGACGAGGCCTTAAATATAGAGAGGGGCAGGGGCGGAGAGAGGGAGGGGCAGAGAAAAAATGAGCATGTCAATGAGTGGACGGCAACATGATGCTGCCGCAAGTAAGATGACGACGCGGCACGGCACACAAGCTTGAAAATTAGGAGAAAGACACACTAAAATTAAATAACCTCGCAAAATATCGAAATGTAATGTAATGCAACACAGAGAGTCGGTCAATACACAATTAACGCATGGCCTGGTTGATTACGTATTTCAAAGATTGCTAAGTTAGAATTTAAGTGTGAAAATTCCAAAGAGAGGACACAGGCAGAGAGAACAAATAGCCAGAGAGAGAGAAAAGATGAGCTTTAAACTTCCCCGTAGAAGTGGTTCAATCTTAATTTTGGAGCTTTCGTGACTGCATGAATTATTCTTTGGTTCTTTCGGTTAAGTCACGTCTAAAGATAATATAATAAATTAACTCTGCAATGTTGTGGCTAGGGAAGGGGCGATTCCGTTACAGCCCTACAATCTGCCCGGCCCCCTTCTTTTTTTTACAATCAGAGGAAACAAAATATGTCTCGCTCCCTCCTCGATCTCCCTCCCGCTTTTTAATTTATTTATTTTCATTTTTTTGTGTTTTTTTTTNCTATTTGTTATTCTTTTTTTTACTATCAAGAGGAATCAAGAAGATGCTCGGTGTAGTCGGCACTTTGCTTCGTTCATCATTTCGTTAAAAAAATGTATGCTTTCCTTTATGTACCCCCCCCCTCACTCTCTCGCTCGCTCACTCTCTCGGTCACTCTCTCGGTCACTCTCTCGCTCGCTCTCTCGCTCGCTCTCTCGTTCTCCCTCTCGCTCGCTCTCTCGCTCACTCTCTCTCTCTCGCTCATCTCTCGCTCGCTCTCTCGCTCACTCTCTCGCTCGCTCTCTCGCTCACTCTCTCGCTCTCTCTCTCTCGCTCGCTCTCTCGCTCGCTCGCTCTCTCGTTCTCCCTCTCGCTCGCTCTCTCGCTCACTCTCTCGCTCACTCTCTCGTTCTCCTCTCGCTCACTATCTCGCTCTCTCTCTCTCTTGCTCACTCTCTCGCTCTCTCTTTTTTAAACTACGACAAGTGCTGCATCAGCACGTAGCCCTTCTCGCAGTCCTTCGGCCTCCGACAGTAGCTCATAACTGCACGCAGAGCTCCTCGTCATCTGCCACCGAGCACACGGCCTCCTCCATCGCCCACCGCTCCTTGAAGACCGACACGGCGTGGGTCAGCCACGCCGCATGGCGGAACTCCAGCCCACACACCCTGGGGGCTCCGACCAGAGCGCGGAAGATGCCCAGGCTGCCGGCCGGCAGATCTCTCGCTTACTCCAGCAGCGTCCTTGCCGTGGTTGTTCACCTGATGACGATTGCTCGCGTAGCGATCTAAACGTCGTAATCTATGATTAGTTTTCATCTTCTTGGTTCTTTCGGTAAAGTCACGTAGAAGGAAGTAATAAAATAATAAAAATAATAAAATAAAATAATTCTCACGACGTTTCGGCTACAACGCAAGCAGCCGTCTTCAGGTGAAGCAGCCGTCTTCAGGTGAAGACGGCTGCTTGCGTTGTAGCCGAAACGTCGTGAGAATTATTTTATTTTATTATGTTTTATTTTTATTATTTTATTACTTCCCTTCTACGTGACTTTACCGAAAGAACCAAGAAGATGAATCCCTGCAGTCACGAAAGCTTTAAATCGAAATTTAACTATGATTAGTTGTTCGACCTTCGCGACTTGACCGAAAGAAGCAACGAGTAGGGACTGATTCTAGATTTGAAGCTTTCGTGACTGCAATGATTCATATTCTTAGGGGTTTTTTTTCGGTAAAGTCACGTTTCGGAGAAGATGAATCCCTGCAGTCACGAATGCTTTAAATCGAAAAGTGGTACTCGTTTTATCGACCCGGGAAGGTAAGGGATGATGATGGTTTGAGCCAACCGCCCCCCCTCCAACCTTCCGTTATTGCGAGGGGGCCGGTTTAGACCCCCCGCGCACCCAGAATCTACCAACTTTGGAACAAGAGCGGGGGGGGGGGGGGCAGGGCTCAGACACCCCCTGGGACTTGGACTAGAATCGAATAACCCCCCTACCCCCCCCCCTCTGCTCGACATCACGAGTTGAACTCGTCCGGCTGTCAGAGCCGTGCAGTCACTCACAATCACACGCGGCCCCTCCTCCTTCTACTCCCCCTCCTCCTTCTCCTCCTCCTTCCCGTGGATGCCTCCTCCCCAGGACATGTCGCCCCGACTAACCTACCCTGGCGCCTGCTGCTGTGTATTTGGAGTTTGCGTGTCTCTCTCTCTCATCATCATGACGGTGGCTAGGAGATGTTAACTACCTCGCCTGGTGTGCAGGAGGTCGTGGGTTCGATCCCGACGCCTGCTGCTGTGTATTTGGAGTTTGCGTGTCTCTCTCTCTCTAATCATCATCACGGTGACGAGGAGATGTTAACTACCTCGCCTGGTGTGCAGGAGGTCGTGGGTTCGATCCCGACCCTGACGCTGCTGCTGTGTATTTGGAGTTTGCGTGTCTCTCTCTCTCTCATCATCATCACGTGGCTAGGAGATGTTGACTACCTCGCCTGGTGTGCAGGTCGTGGGTTCGATCCTGACGCCTGCTGCTGTGTATTTGGAGTTTGCGTCTCTCTCTCATCATCACGGTGGCTAGGAGATGTTAACTACCTCGCCTGGTGTGCAGGAGGTCGTGGGTTCGATCCGACCTGACGCCTGCTGCTGTATATTTGGAGTTGGCGTGTCTCTCTNTCATCATCACAGTGGCTAGGAGATGTTAACTACCTCGCCTGGTGCGCAGGAGGTCGTGGGTTCGATCCCTACCGTGACGCCTGCTGTGTATTTTGAGTTCGTGTCTTTCTCTCTCCGTGGTCGCGTGGATTTGTCTCCGATTCCTCCGATTTTCCCCTCCACATTCAGAATCAACGTCACACGGTTTGGGTATTTGGCTGCTGTAAATGTCCACACGATGATGATGATGACGATGATGATGATGACGATGATGAAGACGATGATGATGATGACGACGATGATGACGACGATGATGATGATGATGACCATGATGATGATGACGATGATGATGACGACAATGATGACGATGATGATGACGACAATGATGACGACGATGATAACGACGATGACGACGACGATGATGATGACGACGATGATAACGACGATGATGATGACGACGATGATGATGACGATGATGAAGACGATGATGATGACGATGATGACGACGATGATGATGATGATGACGATGATGACGATGATGATGACAACGATGATGACGATGGTGATGACGACGATGATGACGATGATGATGACGACGGCTGCTGTGAATGACGATGATGATGACGACGATGATGATGATGACGATGATGAAGACGATGATGATGACGATGATGATCGACGATGATGACGATGATGAACGCGATGATGACGACGATGATGATGACGATGATGACGACGATGATGACGATGATAATGACGACGATGATGATGATGAAGACGATGATGATGATGACGATGATGACGACGATGATGATGATGACGATGATGATGACGACGACGATGATGACGATGATAATGATGACGATGATGATGATGATGACGATGATGATGACGACGACGATGATGATGATGATGACGACGATGATGATGATGATGATGATGACGAAGATGATGATGATGATGACGATGATGATGACGACGATTATGATGGACTATCAAAAGCGATGCAGCCCAGTTCGGGCCTTACCCGGGTAAAATAAAATAAAATCCGTAGTTAGTCAATAAAGTAGAATACAGCAACCAGCATCATCAGGCGACTTTCACAGATATACTTGTTCTGTTTTTGGTCTTATTATATTTGACATTTCAGACCCCTCACCCCATGTCAAAGCGAATCATCTTCATGCAAATCCCGACTTAGCATCAGCAGCATTCACATGCGTGGTGCAAAAAGAAATATATTTTAATATTTATATGAGACGCGGCTCGTTCTATTTTTAAAAAAAGGCTAATTAAATAGAGCACACTCACAGATTGGCACGTGTCTCTGCGGAGGCTGATTTTAGCAAATGTGCCGAGTCAGCTCCGGTGAGATACAGGGTTCAAGTTCTGGGTCTAGTTGGGCCACTCTCTCCCACCCATCCTCTCTCGCTCTGTCTCTCGCTCTCTCACTCTCTATCTGTGTCTCTCTCTCTCTCTCTCTCAAGAGGTTCATAATGGCCGTGTCTCAATCACTTAGCCAGCTGCGGTGAGATTCAAGGTTCAAATCCTGGGTCTAGCTGGGCCACTCTCTCCTACCCACCCACCCTCTCTCTCTCTCACTATCTCTGCCTCTCTGTCTCTCGCTCTCTCACTCTCTCTGCCTCTCTCTGTCTCTCCTCTCTCTCTCAAGAGGTTCATAATGGCCGTGTCTCAATCACTTAGCCAGCTCCGGTGAGATGCAGGGTTCAAGTTCTGGGTCTAACTAGGCCACTCTCCCCACCCACCCTCTCTCTCTCTCACACTCTCACTGCCTCTCTCTCTCTCTGTCTCTCTCACTATCTCTCTCTGCCTCTCTCTCAAGAGGTTCATAATGGCCGTGTCTCAATCACTTAGCCAGCTGCGGTGAGATGCAGGGTTCAGGTCCTGGGTCTAACTAGGCCACTCTTCCCTACCCACCCACTCTCACTCTCTCTGCCTCTCCCTCTCTGCCTCTCTCTGTCTCTCTCAAGAGGTTCATAATGGCCGTGTCTCAATCACTTAGCCAGCTGCGGTGAGATGCAGGGTTCAGGTCCTTAGTGAATCTCATTAACGATCTCTCTCGCCTCTCTCTCTCCTCTCTGTCTCTCTCTCTCTCAAGGACTCTTTAATGGACAAGTGACCAGCTGCCACAAGTGAGCATCCAAACATTGGAGGCTCATCTTGCGTTCACAACCTCCTACCGAGCCAAAGATGGAAATTCCACATTCATATGGCACGGAAGTATGAGTCGACCCATAGGGCAACCGCTGGTGGCTTCTCCAACTCACCCCCACACCCCCACGCCACAAAGTGGTACTCGTTTTATCGACCATCCGAAGGCAAGGATGATGGGCCGCGTGAACACCCCACCAAAAACACAGAACATTTCCGCGAAGGAAAGCGTCTGGGGTTTGTACTCGCGGGCAGGCACAGCGTGGGAAACGAAGAGACGTAATATTATCTGGCGAGGCGAATACTTATTCAGCATCGGAAGCGTAGGATGGCGCGTCTGGTGAATTGTTGTTGTTGTGGTTAATGCAGTTACACGAATCCTCGTAAAAGGTTTCAGTTTTGTTGCCAGAAAAAAAGGGGAAAACCCCTATTATTATATTTTAGTGCTGGCAAGGAGGTATAATATTTCGATTTAAAGCTTTCGTGACTGCAGGGATTCATCTTCTTGGTTCTTTCGGTAAAGTCACGTAGAAGGGAAATAATAAAATAATAAGAATAAAATAGCTTAAATAGTCGCTCCAAGCCTGGGGCGTGTCATTCAGACGCTGTCTTCTCAACAGACCTGTTCTACACCTGAGGACGGCTGCTTGCGTTGTGGCCGAAACGTCGTGAAAATTATTTATTATGTTTTATTTTTATCATTTTATTATTTCCATTCTACGTGACTTTACCGAAAGAACCAAGAAGAGGTATAATGATGTAGATGTTCACGAGCCCTCGTTACTTTGATGGTGCATTGTCTTTGAGCTGTACGCGTTTTGGCGTCATCTGGTAGAGCATCAATTGGGTCAAGGCTCAAAATGAAGCCGTGCCTGATGTGGACCAATCAGTTTCAAGGACAATGCATATTTCGATTTAAAGCTTTCGTGACTGCAGGGATTCATCTTCTTGGTTCTTTCGGTAAAGTCACGTAGAAGGGAAATAATAAAATAATAAAAATAAAACATAATAAAATATCACGACGTTTCGGCCACAACGCAAGCAGCCGTCCTCAGGTGAAGAACAGGTCTGTCGGAAAGACAGCTCTGAATGAACACCAACCCAGCTTAAATATACGCTGCCAAGCCTGGTGGTGTTCATTCAGACTCTGTCCTTCCGACAGACCTGTTCTTCACCTGAGGACGGCTGCTTGCGTTGTGGCCGAAACGTCGTGAGAATTATTTTATTATGTTTATTCATATTATTTTATTATTTCCCTTCTACGTGACTACCGAAAGAACCAAGAAGACAATGCAAATCATATCATAGTGTGTTTTTTGTTTGCATTTTGACTGCAAGTATTGTGGTTCATGCAGTTACATGAATCCTTGTAAAAGGTTTCAGTTTTGTTGCCAGAAAAAAGGGAAAAACCCTATTATTATTATGTTGTTGTTGTATCGTCGACGCAACACTTACCTGGTGAGTTAGTAACAATAGCATTGCATGTGTCTTGACACTAATAGACTCAACTGGCTGAAGCGCTTCAAAAATTGGCACCCCGAAGCAGCGCGCATCAGAGTTAATGTATTATTACAAGTACTATATTTAACTTTTTTTATTTTAGCAGGTAGGGCCCTGAGCTAAGTAACTATTTTTCAGAAGTGATCCGGCCAAAAATGATAGCTCAACGAAGTGGCTTATCATCATCATCTCTGTGGCAGTAAAACACTCTAAACGCGTGACGTTGATTCTAAACGGGGAGAGAGAGACACACAAACTCCGAATATACAGCAGCAGGCGTCAGGGTAAGGATCGAACCCACGACCTCCT
The DNA here is from genome assembly GCA_018977245.1 of Lethenteron camtschaticum. Taxonomy (NCBI): domain Eukaryota; kingdom Metazoa; phylum Chordata; class Hyperoartia; order Petromyzontiformes; family Petromyzontidae; genus Lethenteron; species Lethenteron camtschaticum. The sequence continues at coordinate 97,558 of MU249727.1, read as the reverse complement.
GCACCCAGGCGAGGTAGTTAACATCTCCTAGCCACCGTGATGATGATGATGNGAGAGAGACACGCAAACTCCAAATATACAGCAGCAGGCGTCAGGGTAAGGATCGAACCCACGACCTCCTGCACACCAGTCGAGGTAGTTAACATCTCCTAGCCACCGTGATGATGATGATGAGAGAGAGACACGCAAACTCCAAATATACAGCAGCAGGCTGTCAGGGTCGGATCGAAGTCCCACGACCTCCTGCACACCAGGCGAGGTAGTTAACATCTCCTAGCCACCGTGATGAGAGAGAGAGAGACACGCAAACTCCAAATATACAGCAGCAGGCTTCAGGGTCGGATCGAACCCACGACCTCCTGCACACCAGGCGAGGTAGTTAACATCTCCTAGCAACCGTGATGATGAGAGAGAGAGACACGCAAACTCCAAATACGCAGCAGGCGTCAGGGTCGGGATCGAACCCACGACCTCCTGCACACCGGCGAGGTAGTTAACATCTCCTAGCCACCGTGATGATGATGAAGNGAGGCAAACTCAAAATATACAGCAGCAGGCGTCAGGGTCGGGATCGAACCCACGACCTCCTGCGCACCAGGCGAGGTAGTTAACATCTCCTAGCCACCGTGATGATGATGAGAGAGACACGCAAACTCAAATATACAGCAGCAGCGTCAGGGTCGGGATCGAACCCACACCTCCGCACCAGGCGAGGTAGTTAACATCTCCTAGCCACCGTGATGATGATGAGAGAGACACGCAAACTCAAATATACAGCAGCAGGCGTCAGGGTCGGGATCGAACCCACGACCTCCTGCGCACCAGGCGAGGTAGTTAACATCTCATAGCCACCGTGATGATGATGAGAGAGAGACACGCAAACTCAAAATATACAGCAGCAGGCGTCAGGGTCGGGATCGAACCCACGACCTCCTGCGCACCAGGCGAGGTAGTTAACATCTCCTAGCCACCGTGATGATGATGAGAGAGAGACACGCAAACTCAAAATATACAGCAGCAGGCGTCAGGGTCGGGATCGAACCCACGACCTCCTGCACACCAGGCGAGGTAGTTAACATCTCCTAGCCACCGTGATGATGATGAGAGAGAGACACGCAAACTCAAATATACAGCAGCAGGCGTCAGGGTCGGGATCGAACCCACGACCTCCTGCACACCAGGCGAGGAGTTAACATCTCCTAGCTACCGTGATGTTTCACAGCGACACGTCACGCTGCTGTTGTTGTTGCTGTTGTTGCTGCTGTTGTTGTTGCTGTTGTTGTTGGCTGTTGCTGTGTGCTGGTGGGGATGTGGGGTTGGGGTGGTGGGGATGGTGGGGTGGTGGGGGTGGTGGGGGGATGAGGGGGTGGGGATGGTGGGGGTGGTGGGGGTGGGGGGGGGGGTGGTGGGGTGGGGGGGGGTGGAGTGGTGGTGGTGGGGGGGGTGGGGTGGTGGTGGTGGGGTGGGGGATGGTGGGGATGGTGGGGGTGGTGGGGTGTGGTGTGGTGGTGGTGGGTGGTGGTGTGGTGG